>JAQFXN010000651.1:0-19769 GCA_034693365.1 Liacarus xylariae | reverse complement strand
ACAACAAAGTTTTCTAATAAGTTTTCTACTTTTATACTAATATTTCTAAATTCATTTCAAAGTTTATTTTATTTGAAGCACAGCCTGTCTATATAGTTTGGAGAGTATTCAGATTTGAGCGGTTTATTTGGTTAACTATATTTTCATTTGCTTATAGTTATGAGTTTGTATATTCAATGTTAGAACTAATTGAGAAGAAGATTAAAACAACTTTTTTCTATATTATTCTATTTTAACTCATTATACTGTATATTATATGTCGGAAGGAATGAATGTCAGACAAAAATAACAATTTATTAGGAATTTTCTTAATATTCTCTGACATTCTTTGAGTTATTCTATTGACTTATTCTATATTTATTTGTGTCTTAACATTAGGAATAAAAGTTAATAAACTGTTAAAATGTTTATGTGGTTTATGTGATTTATATGCACTTACACTCAATTCAATGTCTTAAATCAGTAGTAAATATAAAACTGCGAACTGTTTTAGTACTAAGTGTTAAATCAATTAATTATATCACAAATGGAATTACTGATAGCTTACTTGAATTTAACTGAAAATCTGTTAATATAATAGTATTGTATTATTGTATTATTTTAAGTTTTTGAAATATTTGCACAATTATAACTAGACCCTTGATTTTATTCCATTCTCATTCCAAAATGACTTTCTAATGCAGCAATGCAAAACGAGTTTTGTGAACGAATTTAAAATGATGCATTAATAAGAAAATTAATTTCCTTTAATCAAGGGCTGATTGAATAAATTACAACTAATCTAACTAAATAAAAACTAATTTCACTTAATTAATACTAATTTAACTATAATAAACCATAAAATCTGTGTAATTGTAATTTGGTTGGAATTGTTTATTTAGTTAAGTTTAAATTCAATTAAAATATGTTTTGATTTGGTTTGATTAGTTTTCATTTAGTAAATTAGTCTTAATTTAACTAAATTACCCTAAAATCAGTTAAATTAGTTTTAATTCAGTTAAATTTGTTTTAATTTAGTTTGATTAGTTTCAATTTAATTAGTCTCAATTTAGTTAAATTACTTTTAATTTAGTTAGATCACTTTTAATTTATTTATTATTCTTTCATTCAAAGAAATAAATTTTACTTAGTATTTCGCCATTTTAAATTTTTTCACAAAACAAGTTTTACATAGCCTGCATTAGAAAGTCATTTTGGAATGAGAATGGAATAAATCAATGGCCTAATTATAACAATCACTACATTAGGAATTACAGTATAATAGTAAGTTTACTTATGATAGGAGAGAGACTTTTATAGATATAAAGCTCAGACAATGCTTCACATAGTCTGCAGATTTATTCATAACTCAAAACAAACTTCTCGAACAAATTTTTTCCTAAATATTCAAATTCTGTGCTCACCGGGTGGTAGAAGTGTAAAGATTTAGAAGGATTGTTATTATGTAGGAAATGATCTTGAAAGAATTACCATAAATTAGAGGTGAATAAAAATAAAAATTCCAATGCTAACTATTGTATTACTAACTAATAATTAATATTAAACTAAAATAATGCCATTCAAGAGAGAGTTTCTAAACTAAAATCAATTTTTAATTCAAAACATAAACATATTCGAAGATAGAATTTTTAGCACATACATTTCTTTCTTATTTAAGCATGGTGATTCCTGTTTTTATACGTGAACCTGAAAGGTGAACAGAATATAAAATTCTATTCAAAAAATAAGATGAAACAAAAGTTGAAAAACAAGGTATATTTATGGACAAAGAAGGAAATTAATTAAAAAAATTTGAATTTTAATCGCAAACGAAGTAATTTTGAATCACTTATTATAATTATAGTAATAAAGATTTTTATCATAACTACGAGAATCTAATGTATGGATGAGTTAACAAAAGTTTACATAAACTGAGTTTAAAATTCAAGAATATGTGAATCCCATTGAGTCCAGTGATCACAAAAGTTGATTATATTTTAATTAAAAATAATTACAATTTTAATTACGTTATATTTTTATAATCAAAATCTCAATAAATTATTTATTATTTAAAAAAATATTTTCTAATTTTAATAAATAAAATTTCAAATCTTAAGTAAAAGAATATTTTTATTGATCTTAAAATGTTTGCCAAAGCTTTTCGACCAATATTTAGGTCTTCGTCGGGGCTTTTAATTTAATATAATTTTGTTATTATAATCAAAAATTCAACCAAAAATATTAATCTAAACTTTGTCTCAATTGAATCGCATGTCTATGAGAAGTAAGTCAAAAATGGTAAGTATCCAGTGCTGTCTCTACAGGCACTCATATAAATTATAGTATACAGTGGATGATGGTTGTTATGAAGTGAATTGGTTTGGGTGGGTTCGTTCATAATAACGGTCAGTTCATAAAAATGATTATAGACTAATCTCACATAAAAAACGAAGTTTATTCAGAAAATAAATTATAAAATACAGTATTAAATGTAAATATCGAAAACTATATGTTCTCGGCTATTTTAATGACATAGAAATATTTTTTTATGACAGTTTACATTATTGTCTAAAAATTTGGTATTAATTCATTGATAAGCAAAGAGGGGATCAAGTTCCGATTTCGCACCCCTAAATCAGAAATTTTTTTGACGTTGTGTTTATGTACTGGCACCTTTATTTGCTATAATATCAGGTACTTCTAACTGATTATTTTGGCGATATCTAGTCTAGAATTATGGTATCCTGCTTTAATTGATATCTTATTTTACATTTTTGCGAGACATTTATCTTAATTTTATCTAAAATGTGTTCTCAAATTATATTCAGTTTTGAATTTTTAAAAATTACTCTATACTAATAACTTATTACTTAAGTTTAATAGAGATTTTTTATTTTTAATTTACTTCATAATAAAGATCAGTATTTTTATTGAATATTATTGATTTGGTTTTGATAAATACTTCATAACAAGCATTACTTCATAAGAAAGATGTTCATAATAACCAGCATTTTTAACATTATGTTCATTGATTTGGCTTTGGTTTTGAGGTTTTGTTCATAACAACCATTACTTCATAATTATGATACAATAATCTACTGTAACTGAAAAGAGATTTACAATGTAATTTTTTCAATTTTTTTATTGGAGGTTACAGAATGGTCATTGCTGAATCCATTGATATACACCCATACAAAAAACAATTTTTAGGGCAAGATTTGATAACATTTTAAAGTGAATGCGTAGTTTTGAAAACCAAAAATGTACTATCTAGATAAATGTCAATAATTTTCAAAAATTAAAAATTTTGAAAATTTACCTTGATTATTAAAATCTAGGAGGGGTGATTCAAGTATAGATTTTCTCCCAGATTATCTGAAAAATTTAAATTTGTATCACACGACGAAAATTAGTAAACAAGTGTTTTATAAATTTTCCGTAAGTTCACTCATTAGGCACGGGTAGGGTAGAGAATATCAAATGATGAGCTGACTGTAACTTTTGAATTAGTCAATGGATTTCAAAAATTCCAAAATCATTGTATAGAATGTCGAAAATGAGTATTAAAATGCTTTTTTGCAAAAATTAAAATTATTTCATCTTGGTAGTTTTAATTTAGTACAAAAAGTTCTCATGCTAATATCTCATTAATTATCAGATTAGATTTTATTAATTTTAATTTTGTTTCAAGGATGCTTAGAAATGAACTTGTTATTATTTTTATAAATTTCATCCAGCAATTATGGTTTTCATGTTATTTGACCTTTAATAATTAATGATCAGGGTATATTTTTCAAACAGTTTGTATAAATTCAAGTAATATAACGATTTGCTAGAAAATAAACAGAAAAACAATACAAATCACTTTAAAATTAAATAGATAGTTTTCGTGTTATTCACATGTTAGTTAAACAAGTGAAATGAAGGTAAACTATTGTGACGACTAAAAAGTATCCGAAGTGTGTTGGGTCGCCACCTTTGTTCTGTGACCCAACCCCGGGACAGTACCCGCTATCGTGTCTATATGTCCGGTCACTAACCAAATTTAATGAACCTATGATCTGACCTGACCAATTATTCCTGACCAGCACTTCACTAATCGTCTAACCACTGGAAGCTATTTTGCTTCCGCAGTTTACAGCGATAACTGACCTGAAAACCTCGTGTTCGAACTAAGACACTGGTCTCATATATCTTAGGTCTAAGACCCGCTATCGAATTCTGAGAACTCACAGCAGACAACAGTGTCATACTTCGTGTATCGAAAATACCACCACCAGATTGGTGTTTTCACTTATGGCAATTGCCACTCATGCATCATGTACAATATTCTACTAATCAACGTAAACACATTTATCGACATCAATAAGGAACATAAAGTAAGTTTAATTAAGAATATGTATCACTGCTTCGCGTGCGATCCTTATGCTCTACTAAGGACATACGCATAGCTCAAATCTTTAGGAGCATAAAGAGTTAATTACACTATTCAATATTAATAGGAAATGACAAACAAATCTTACTGTCTAAATGGTTATGTATATCGAGCTATAGTGACTGTAGTTATTATAAAACTTAGGTTCAAAATGCTTATCATATTCCTGTGGGCATGAAAGAGGTAAGTTTAATGCATAATTCACTACAAGTAGTAAAAGCGTCTCTTAAAGGAAAGGCCATCTCAAAATAACATTTAAAGGTATATTTATTCATTTTAATAATAATATCATATTTGTTAAATATTAAGGATTATTAAAGATGACACAGAATGAAATTTACAGAAATATTCGTTTATTATATTTTAATATATATTATATATTTGTAGAACATGACAATTCAAAGACTGCACCAAAAAAGACTACACAATACTGAAGCGAATGTATATAAAATTAGATACAAATATCGTGGAAATGTATTAAAGAATAAAATTACGAATGAGAGGACAAAACAGAGACTTTGGTTATATATTATGTGCCCATCAATAAGATTCAGCTGCTATGAGACCGCTGTGGGTTAGCAACGCGTATGACTCTCATGGATCTCATCGACCCTACCAACGCCGCCCTCATCTTTCCCAAACCCGCTTCTCTACTCGTCTCAACTGATTGATCGCAATTTCAACCAATTCCTCACACTATTAGTGATTAAATAACTCGAAAACTATTCAATCGAATACTGAAATTCGAAAATACCCTAATGTGCCCTAATATGACACACTATAGCTCACTATTTTTGCCGGTTATAACTTTCGAATTAGGGGATTGATATTAAATGCATTTTATGGAATATTAAAAATGAACATGATTATTCTTTGAAAGAATTTAGAGTTATTTCATCTTTTGATGCTTTTAACCAATATTTAGTCGTCGTATTCAACCAATCAATGAGTTTTCGTTAAAAATGTTCGAAACAATACATTTATTTCATAACTATTTTTATAAATTCGAATACATTTTAGTATTTTTGTCAACAAATTATTGTTCAATACATTAAATAACGAAATATTATAGAAAACAATTGTTTTTAATTATAATCGAAATATAAATTGTTTTAAAACATTAATTAAACAAAAAATATTGAAAAATAATATATTAATGTCTTTCGAACGACACAACACTTCGAGAGCCAAACGAGAACTTAATTCTAATTCGTTTTCAAATCGACTTTTATTTTGAAAATCCATTCCTTTTCTCGAATTTCCCATTCGTTTCATTCGATGGCCTCTTATTTCAAAACCGTTAATCCCTTTCCACTTTCAGTTGAGTTCAAAGTTTAAATAAAACGAATAATTAATTCAAAAACATTTTAAAATCGAAATTCAAATCAATAATCGATTGCAAACCGATATATCGATCGGTCTATCGTTGAGTTGTCCACTAATCGACTCGGAGTCGGACTCCAGTTTCACTCGTTAGGGGCGCTCCGGTAAAAAAGTATTTATTTTTCTTCTAAGTAAAGCTTAATTCTAAGTAAAGCGCACGGAATGAAAGATATTAGAAAACCAGGATGAATTGTTTCGAATTCGAAATATAATCCACATCTCATTTATTAAATTTTAAAATTGATTTTTCCACTTCAGTGCCCCTAATCTGTGACCCGAGAACTAAATATTGTTGAATTCACTGAATTTATCAAGATGCACTAATTGTAAATACTTTCAAAGGATACTCAAGTTTATTTGTAATATTCTATACAATGAAAGGTGAAATTTTTAAATGTTATTGTTATAACTAGTTTATCATTATGTTCCCTGTCCAACCTGTCCAACCCGTGCCCAATGAATGAAATTGCGCAAAATTCCTAAAACAGTTCAACCTGGTAATATTTTCCTGTGATCATTATTGAAAAATATAATGTAGTTTCTGAGCGCATGTACATTTGTGACCATGGTCATTTGGACAAGGTATAATTTGTCAATTGAAAATACCCCTCCCAACATTCCATAGTCGGCAAATATTTTTCATCATTGAATTAACTTATATTTAGCCAAAACCTTGAAAACCCTGTGCAACCTATTTTGAAAACGGCTGTATATGACTGCCTATAAGCCAGCACTGGATACTTACCATTTTTGACTTATATAATGCACCGTATCTTTGAGTCCAATAGTGAACGCATGCGTTATAATAGCTTTCAATGCATTTGTTTTGTTTTGAAAATCATTAAACATTTGATTTAAAATAGTTTTTACTTTGAATTTCAATACATTTGATGTAATAATGAATGAAAACAGTAATGAATGCGAAGATGTGTTGACAGCACTGAAGAATACATCGAAAGGACGGCTCAGTTATGACAGGAATTGGAAGGAAGAGAGAAGAACTCAAGTGATTAGCACTCAATTGACGCACCATTTGGTCATTTATTCATTTAATTTGTCTTTTGATTGTATTCACAGGAAATCATAAACGATGTCAAACTGAAGACCTCTTCCATTACTATTAGTCCTAAGAATCAAAGGAACGAAAGTCAAAACAAAAACAAAAATTGTGTTAAATATAAAGTAATCGAGAGTTCAATCAATGAAAAGAAGAACACAATTAATGGCAAACAAAGTGAAGACAAAACTAGTGATAAAAGTACTCAAAACAAGAGTTTAATCAATAAATTGAATGATTCTATCAATGAATTGGATTTAATTAATTACGAGAAAGAGAGACAAGAATTTGTTGGACAGGAATTGAATAAAAAGATTAAAAGTTTGGAAACAGAGTTCAGAAGATATGACGAAGAGTTCGACGAAGAGTTGAAACTAATTCGACAAAAGTATGCATTGAATGCCATTAAGAGATGCAATGCTTTTAATGATGACTACAAAGCACTCAAAGACAGCATTTTCTCCAAACAATTGGATTTTGAAGACAACTCATTGAACACTAGTTTCAAACTTAAGGAAATCGAAAGCAAACACCAGTTGTTAGTCGAAGAACAGCAGAGAAAACAAAACGATTTGAGAAGAAAACAACTTTTGAGTATAAAAAATGATTTGGATTTGGTTCACAAAAGTACAGTTCAATTGTTTCAGGATTTGGAAACTGTTGTGAAAAACGATCAGTACTTCCATACACTTAAACAAGAGATGAATTCAATGAATTCTTTACTTCAAAACATTGATATTCTGTTAACAAAACAAGATTTGAGTGATTTAGACATAAGTAATGCACAAAACTTTAAATTAAATGCCGAAAAACTAAAAGAAAAGATTATGTCTGACATCAATAGATTGAAACTGAATAATGAGAAACCAATTGAATCGAAACCACTTGTAGTTAATGATAGTGTTGTCACAACTGATAATTCAGTAATTGAGGCAAATAATAGTGTTTCAGAGTTTGTCGACATTCAGGCCTTCAAAGAGTTTTTGAATTTACAGAAAATGTCAAACGATTTCGAGAATTCATTCAAGAATTTTGTTTCGGAAACCAAATTCAAGCAAAAGAAAAATGATTTGCAATTATTTGTTAAAACGACTATAAATACGATTTCATGTGAATCAGTGGATCACATCAGAGACAAATTGAATCGATTGACACAACTATTCAATGAGAAAAATGTAGAAATTAGTGGAAAACAAATCAGTTGTTCTAAAAAAGACGGTTCCCTTAATTTCTGCATTAGTTTGGCCTCAAATATGTTTGTCGTAAGTCTTGTCTAACTTTTTGTAATTAAAGTCAATGTAATTGAAGTAACCATTGATTTCATTGACAGAGCGTTAGTACTAAACAAAAAGATATCGCACTAACAATGGCTCCAATTATTGTCCTCTTGTGGTCTCGGTTTCCGGCATTCGGTCACATATTTTTGGCTCAAATACAAGACAAGTGTCCATATATTGTGCCCTATTATCCAAAGCGAGGCAATGATGACAATGAGACCAATTATCTGATCGCCTGTGGCTATACATTCACTAAAGACGGGACACAAGAATCTGAAGAATCATTTTTGAATAGAATGCGAGCATTGGTTAGACTATACGCCGCTGTCATTCAGTCCAACGTCGAGAGCAATCATCCGCACGGCTTGAGGTACGGCTGGAATTGGATCTCAAGGGTACTAAATCTGGAGCCCAGGCCTGCCATCACTGCAGCCATTGTGGAAGCATTTTTGTCGATAACTTCACATAAATTCTATCGATTTTATGGAAAACAATTCATTAAAATAATTGAATTCATTTCAAACGATTATTTAAAACGTATTGAAAGTATGACTCAAAGGACTACTAAAAGACAGTCTTTAGTCAAACTCCAGATGTGTGTCGAAGAACTTAAGAAAAAGATTAAGCGAAGAGTGAGTTATAAAGAACTGATTCCGGAAGACGTAATACCGGACTACTTCTTCCAGTCCTCATACAGCCATTCGATTGGAACAAATCGTCTTAATTAATGACTATGAGTTCGATTTTTATTAAATACTTTTCATTTTCTTAATAAAAAATTTTAACCAACTTTTTAACAAATATTTATTCTCGCGATAAATGAATTAAATTCAAATCCAATAATAATCATTAATGGAACGGTAGTTTTTATCTATAATCATATTAGTAAAGTGTCGTCAAATTCTTCTTCTTTGGGCTCATTTTGTTGTTGAGCTATCTTTTTGAGTGTTTTGTTAATGCAGTCCTGCAGTGATTCGGCCGCTCCCGAGTCCAGTGCACTCAGACATGTGTTCAACACCTGATCGCCTGATCTTAACTTAAGAAATGCAATCAACGCGTGTTCAGAGAAGGCCTTAACCATTGTATTCTTCTCTTTGGTTCCGTTCACCAGAAGTGGAACTAATGTCTTGAAAAGAATCGGTGGAAAAGAGCCGTCGAATGATTTGGCGATAAAAGTGGTGGAAATGGCGACCGTTTGCTTCACTTCATTGGAGCTGTGGTTCATTCCCTAACAAATAAAATAATAAATATTTAATTTATTTCTTTTAAATTAATATAAAATTGTTTCCAAACCCTTGCAAAGGCAGACAATATGTTTTGCGGCGGAATCTCTGATTTGTATAAATAGTCTTTTATGAGATGTGCCGACCCTTTGATCCCATTTATCACAATCGGCACTCTGTCTGAAGTGATGAAAGCGATGAGTGTTTTGCAAATCCTGTCAATCCATTCGGCTTTAATCAATCGATTGGACGCCTCTTTCAATGCTATTCTCAGCGCAACAGACCTTCCGTGTCGTAGAGTCCAGTCCACTGTCATGTCGTCGTCGAGTAAGTGTTCTTTCGCTATAGCGTTGAGTTCATCGTTCGGAAGCCAAGCGCACAAAACCCCTAAACAGGCGGCGGCTGTTGTACGACAGGAATCGTCGGGTAATCCCAAAAGTGAAACAATGGTTGACGTCATTTGACGGCGCACTGAGTCAGACATCTTATCGCCAGCGGGTGTTATGGACAGTCGTATCGCGTGAAGCATTGTTTCCCGCAAAGCCCAGTCATCACTATTGGCAGTCATTTTGATGGCGTTATGTAATTCAGTAAACACTGGATCACATCGGGTGTGGACTGTAATCAATTGACTCAATGCGTTGGCCGCTCTCAACCGCACACTTCTGTGGCCGTCATTTAATGCTTTGACAAACGTTTGTTGTAATTGTGGTATAAAAGGGCGTAAGAGTACACCCACTTTACCCAATAGGAGCGACAGTGTGTCCAAAACGGCCACTTTTACGGTCCACGAGAACCGATCGCCTAATATGCGAATCAGAGGCCCCGCGATGTTCACCACTGATGGCTTCAACGCCTCAGCACTTGTAAGTTCTATCACTTCACTGAGTCCATGGGCCGCCTGTTCTTTCTGTTCGGGATTACCGTTAAGAATGGCTTCTCTGAAAATGGGAAGTATTGGTGCGATTCCTTTGGCCAAACAAAATCCAGGCAAAAGTAATTGAGTGGAACTGTTGTTATGTGTGCTCGACTTGAGATCACTGACTGCATAGCGAACAGCATTTCTCACTTCAGACACGTATTCCATCTGTTCTTTACTTTCCATACTCTTTGTTATAGCATTCAGTGCTTCCCAACTCTGATTCAATACCTGTTCGTTCGAATCGGTGAACAATAGAATCAAACCTCGAATTAGTTGTGAAATATTCGACGAAATATTGGCTTTTGATTGACTGCAATAGGCGTACAAAAGAAGTACAGAAGAGCGTCGAATAGTTGACGACTCATTGCGCGCCGACTCTAACAAGTGGTCGACTATAGTTCGGGCGCCCATTTCGTCGCTCACAGAGAGTATAACTGATTGGCAGTAATCGAATTCCTGACAATAGAAGTGGTTTTGTTTGAAAGAGTTGTGATATTCTCTACTCATTTATAGCATTTAATACCTGTTTCTCATTTTGAGTGTCGATTGCATTACTTAAGGCGAGAAGAAGTGCCGGTAATATCTTTGGCAAATGTTTGGAAAGTGATTCGCCCGCGACTGTCGACAAGAAAGAGAGGGCACGGGTGTTGACCGGCGGCACTGTTAGCTATGATTCACATAAAGGATATTTAATTATAAAATAGTTAATAAATAGAAGGAAGGGTTGACTCACTTGAGGCACTAAATATGGCAAAACAACTCTACTCTTAATAGCCATCACTTGTCTCAATCCATCCAAAGTGAATTCCCCTTTCTCTGGATCTCCCAATTGGTTCAACAGCGCCGGCAATATCTCATCTAAAGCTCTCACACCAACGGCCGCGTGAAGACTGTCGAAGGTCTTGGCCGCCGCCTGACGTACTTCAGGCAATGGGTCGAACAGTGCTTTCTTGACTGTGGGCACCAGTGAATCGACAAATGCCTGAACCATTTCCCTACTCGTTGAGGCCATTATTTCGCTTAGTCCTATACAAACGCCCTGTCTTTGGTCAGATCGGTCTGATTCGAGTCCCTGTTCTAGGATTGGAATGATTTCGGGAAGAATACGTTCGCCTAATTTGCGAACCAAGTCTCCCAGTGTTCGAGCGGCCACTTGTTGTTTATCACAGCTATTACTGGCCAAACAGCCCAACAGTAATGAGAACAAAGTCGGGAGAATTTCTTTTAGAGTTCGCGGAGTATTAGTCACCACTACTTTCCAGACGTGAAGCGCCGCCTGACGTACCTGTAGTGACACATCCGATCGGCCCATATATAGTCCCGACAGCACTCGATTGCGTCGATCGCCTCCCAGTGCACTCATAATAGCCCGGTGTGACTGTTCTGTACCGAAGTTGTCGTCCTCGTCGGCCGTCTCTGTTGTCATTTTGCCGGTCACTCCCGATATCTTAAACAAGAGGTCGCCTAACAATTGGACAGAACTGAACCGAATTCTCCAGTTCTCGTCGAAGAGTCCGCGCTCTAACTCAGGCAACAGGAGTTGTATAGCAGTCTCGGCGTACATATTCACGATTCTCTGTCCCGCTCTCAGTGCTGTCTCGCGCACGAACTCATTCTCATCGGCCAATGCTTTGAGCACCGGATTAATTATACGTCCGATATATTTAGTGAAGTCTTGTGTAAAAACCATCGGAAGGTATATGAAAAGCATAATATACCCGTCCTTTACATGTGGAGCGATATCTGTTCGTTCGGCCGTTTCTATTATTTCGGGAATAAATTTCTCGAGTCTTTCGAGTCCGAGTCCACCCATTACTTCACTCAATCCCTGTGCAGCACCGGATCGGTCAACAGAACTTGTCTCTGATGTCAATGTCATCATAAGCCATGGCATCAGGTCTTCGAAGATATCCTCACCCATACCCTTAACCATAGCCCCGAGGGCTCGAGCCGTTACACCTCTGACTTCTGGGACGGGATCGAGCAGTGATTGTTTGAGTCCCGGAATAATTGACGGCAAATATGGGGACAAATCTTTTTGATCAGTCAATGCATACCTATTGTATGGAATTATAGGTCAAAATATTTTTGTAATAAAACTCAGAACTTATTAGATGTGTTTAATTCAATGCATACATATTTCCGATGATCTGAGCGGCCATTTTGCGGGTTTCGGTCGAACGGCCCTGAAATGCCCGCTCGACTACAGGCATAATCAATGCGAGTGACGGCGCGTCTATGAAGTGAACAAACTTTGTGTTAAGCATTGTATTCAGACATTTGGAGGTCTTATTCGCCGGGTCTTGAAGTGCTTCCAAAAGTACGGGGACTATGGCCTGGATTTCTGGATTTCTAATGACTGAACCAATTTGTTTGAGCGCCTGAGCGGAGGTGTTCTGTACTTTTGGATGAGAATCGGATAAAACGGTCATTAGTTTCGGTACTATTGATGGCAAACAAGAGGACAATTGTTTTGGTGCACAGAAAGCCATTGCACCCAACAATTCGATAGAACCGGCTTTTGTACGCCACGAGTCCTCTTCCAATGCATTCAACAGTGAGGGTAACACAAGTTTGACTCCGTGTGCACTTAGTTTAGACATGACTTGTTTGGCCGTGTCGTCAGTCGCTTGTCTCACACGAGTACTCGAATCGCCAAAACAGAGGAGAAGGTGTGGTAGAATGTGAACGATATAGGGCTCGAAGAGTCGGCCCAACATTGAACAGAGCATTTCGAAGGCAAAAAGTGCTCCCTCTCTATGGTTTGGGTTCTTCTTGTCCTGTATTGCATCAGTCAATGCGTCCATAATTCCCAACTGTTTAAGTGAAAGAATACCCAATCCTTTGATAATCCCTGCGATACCATAAGCCGCGCCTTTCCGTTCGCCATAACTGTCCGATTCTAACAGCAATTGAATCAACTTCTGCAGCAAAGAGGGCGCCTCCTCTTTGAACGCTGGTATCAAATAAGGCAAACAATTGGCCACAGCCTCCTGAACCATTTGCGAAGGGGTGGACAGGGCTTCGATCAATTTGGCAACAATTGGTTTAACTTTGGGGTTGTCTTTGTCTATATGTCGGGCCAGAGTTCCCATCAGAACAACAACACTACGTCTGACGGCGTCGTTGTCTGAAGTGTCCGCCGCGTCGTCTAAGAACTGTTCGAAGACATTGAGCAACAAATTGATGTTATCCTTCCCGTGCAAATTCACGAGAGCACAGCCCGCTTCCAACATATGGCTCTGAACGCTCTCATTCCTGTCCCCTAAGGCCTCCGGAACGAAGAATTTGGCGATCGATTCAATCATTTCTTTGGGAATCAAAGGCGCGATTTGGATGAGTACGAGTGCAACGCCTAAACGCGGCTCAAAGTTGTCGACCTGACTGTTGGCCAGCGGTCGACCAAAACTGTCTGTTATTTGAGGCAATACTTTAGCCTTTTCTCTGTAGACTTCCATTAATTTAGTCATAATTTTTGATGTTTGGTCTGGATATTCAGACAGCAGTGCTTCCATAGCACCGGCCACTGCATGTCTGACCACTGAATTACCGTTTATTATGTCGTCTAACAATGCATTACATAACGAAACGCTTGTTCTCAAACGGCAGTCACCGAACAATTGTTGAGCCTTTGCAGAGCACTCATCCAAAGGGTCGAATTGAGTGACGAATATTCTATGCGTCAAAACAAACCGTGAGTTTTGTTCGTTTATGTGAACCAAAACATTATTCGCCAACACTTGTAATGCATTGAGTGATGAGATGCGGACGGCATCGACACCACTCTTGAGCGCTTCCAACAGTGCATTCACTTCATCGAATGTCGCTTTTGCACAGCCTTTGCCTCCATTGGCACAGAAGGCAATGTCCAACAGAACTTTGGAAGCATTTTGTTCGATATGTATCGGACTCTTAGCAATCACTTTAATAATAGTGTCGAACATATATCTGAGGGGTAAATATTGAGGATCTTTGAGTCCAATGGTTTCGTCGTCTTCGTCCTCAACGCTATAATTGGTTCTCATTTGCGTGTGTTCTGAGACTATTTGCAAACACTTTACAATTAACTCTTCTTTAGTATCGGAGCTCAAAAGCAACGCTTGGAATAATGGAAAACAATAGGCAAATGCGGGCGCAGTTAAGCGCGATTTTATAGCCAATTGTGCCGTTTTCTCGTCGTAATCCCTTCCCATCGGACGAACCGTTCTTTTGTGTAACAGAGATATCAATTTGTCTATACTTTCAGTAAGACTTCCATTAGTCCAGTGCTCATCAATAGGACAAAAGGGTTTGAGTTTACGTAATGTAATGTAAGCCAAAGAATCGCCGAAACTCTTCAAATGCGAGTCCTTTTGATTGAATAACGCTTTTCTTAAATCAACAAAAAGTTTAGTGGCTTTTAGTGAACAAAGAGGTGACGAAAACAAATTAATTAATGCAAACAAAACGTCATTAATATAAGTGGAAATGGCGTTCGGATTACTGACGGCTATGGCTTCAATCAAATCGACTGCAGTTCGAAATTCTTCATAATTTTGTTTCAATTTCTGTCGGATTTGCGACTCTTTCTCGAGCTGTTGTTGTTTCACTTCCAACTGCTTTTTGCTCAATTGTGGCACTTTCTGGTCACCCTGTGCTTTCCGTTTGGCCTCCAATTCCTTCTTCAATTCGATTTCTTCCATTTGGTCTTTATATGAATACAGTTTTGACTCTCTTTTAACGTTTTTATGGCTTTGATTGTCATTTTTGAGTGAATCCAAAACTGATTTGTCATACAGTTCTTCCTCTGGAGTCAAATATATTTCGTAATCCATTTGAGTAATTATTTTGAACTCCGGTTTAGACAGACTGTTCACAGCCTTCTCCAGAAGTACTGGAATGAAGTCGTGAGGAGCGAAACAAACCATTGCTTTGACTGCATTAGTCTTAACTAAATTGTCGTCAATTTCTTTCAAAACAGTTTTTATTATAATTTCTTTATTTTCTTTAATAAATTTGTCGACAAGTTTTGAATCAATTGTTTTACGCAATAAATCGATCCAAAGATTAGAATTAACGGTAAAAATAGGGTTTATATGAGAGGAATATAAGGCCACCAGAAGCAACGGTTTTGTGTTGTGTTCATCACTGCTATAGGAAAGCAATGAATTGTGACATTCAATCAGTGCTGAAACAGATGGCTGTTTAACAATTTCAGAGTTTTGTTGATTCTCTTCAATGTTTATCCAATTGTTGTCCTTTTGGTTAATATTCATGTCTTTAAAGATTATATAAAACTCTTTCAACAAATCAATTACAAACTTATCGTTAATTGAATTTGAGGTCAATTTTTTGCAAGAATTCAACGCTTGTTTGCGAACCGAATAAGATATGGGATGAGTCATCAATAGTAACAGTGCTTTGTTTAATGGTTTCATTTTTGATTCCAGTTTTGTCTCATAATTGAATACAAGACAATCAATAAAATTAATTAATATTAAAAGCGATTCCTCAGTCGCACAACTGATGAATTTGTCTGAAAGAAAGGCTAATTTTTCTGTTTCGAACATTTGAGTGAACAGAGACTTGACTTTTGTTTCGTACTGTTTGTTGAGTGTAAAGAGTTTTAGAGTCAGACAAATGGCATAAAGTCCTTCAGTCAAGTTAGGCATTTGGGAAACGGTAGCCGTAAATGATTTTTGAGCCGAATTTGTTAGAATAGTTAAGATTTCGTTCGCCTGTTCTGACATATTCTGTTTGAACCCCGAGTTTAAACAACAAATGTATGCACTTTTGACATAAGCGGTCGATGTCTTCAGTGTTTGGAGTGCTTTAAACCAATCGATGAATACTTTAGGGATTTGTGTAATCAAACGACTGCACCATAACTGGACCTGTGCTGTGATGTGAAGTATAGTGGGCTCATGTACTTCCTGTCGCAGTAGAGTTACAAATGATTCCAAAGCCAATTCACTCAAGTGTTGGGCTTCACCACTGACTGAGTGATGACTGAGTGCTCCGATGCCAGAGATGACACCCAGTCTTTGAACGGCAATTGTTAGCTTTCCTTCACTACCATTAAGAACAGCGAAATAGTGTTTCAGTAAGTCTTCAATGGCTGCAGAGTTAGAGCACTGTTGGGCCAAATGTTTTGTCGCACAAATCGCTTCCAAACGAAGGGTTTCATCCTTTGAGTGCAACTGTGAGGCCAACAGTTTTCCGATGTCTAACGCATAGGGACTCAAATCAAGTGAAAGTCCTTTCAATACAACAGCGATTAGATTGAGAACGACTTCAGAATTACGTAAAACTGATTTCTGAATCGATGGCAAAAACAATTGACTGAAGTCTTCGTGAGTTATTTGCTTTAATTGGTATTTAAAACCAACAGTTATTATGTCATTCGAGAGCTTTGTTTTGCAGCTAATAATCTGTTTAATAAACAGTTCTCTAAATATCGGCTTATATTTAGTGATTAAATCAAATGATTTCATTTCAGACAAGTATTTGATTACAAAATCCCAGAGAATTGTTAAGTGAATAGCAATCGAAGGATCACTGTTTGCACTATTGGTCGATAGTTTGGCCAAAGTCTCAACATATTGTTCGATAGGTATAGATCTCCAGAAGGTTCTCATCTTTTTGTATGTCTTATCTGTAATTTTTTGGGAATCAGTGGCTGTAATAACAGTGCAAATGATTGCCTGACTTTCAATTAGTTTCGATTGAATCTCATTATCATTGCATTGATTCCAATCGAGACATACGCTTAACTTAAATGATGTCAAACAAACTCTTGCCATAGATTTTGTTGAATTCAATTGCTTTAATTGTAGACTAAAGTTATGTAAACAAAGAGTCAAATGCTTTGAACCAATCAATGGATACTTTTTAAGCAAATGTATCACAAATTGTTTGACTAATGAAACGGATTTCGTGTCATTATATCTCAAAAATGTCATCAAAAGTACTTTAAATAATCCACGAATTGTCGTCTCTATTGAACGTCAAAACAAACAAATAAATAGATTATAACTAAAATCAATCAATATTTGGTGCAAACCTTCGATGTCTTTCTCGTCAATGAATTTATTCAAAACATCAAAAATTGTTTTCCTGTCATTCAGTGAAGAGCTCTGAATAAAAACCGACAAATTCTTGAGGACTTCACTCCTATTGGCAGTCGATTGGATCAACATTTTGCTCAACACTTGTCCCCAAATACCCAAACAAACGACCGATTAATTCAATTATAAATCACAAACAAATAACTATTAATTAATTGTAATTAAAAAAACATTTTTGGCAAACATTTCCAACATTTCATTCATTCTATGGATAGACTCGAGTAATGTGTTGTCAACTATAGAGCGCATGCCTTAAGACTCTAACCCAATGCGTGACAAACATGTGCTTCACTTCCACTTCGACTCAATTGACTGTCTTTTAAACATTGTTTTGGTTTAGGAATGAAAGTGAACTGAAATGAAGTGACAAAATGAGTGATTTAGTGAAGATTAAAGTGATGTCTGAAGACAACAAACAATTAATGGCATTGTTTTCCTCGACTGGAGTGCCAAATGAGGCCAATTATACTCTGGAAAGGGATGAGACATCAAAACAGACAAAATTAAAAGCTTTGGATTTGAACTCAAATTTTAATTTCATTGGAGAAGAATCGATGACTAAGAGCTCTGAATATTATTTAGGGGTTCGGGAGAGGGATGTCATTGAAATACATCCGATTTGTATCTATAGAATGGATCCATTGATTGGATTGAATGAAAGGACTTCCTCTCAGAACTCGACACAAACGCCGCTTACAGTCAAAGAAGAAATGGAGGAAATGAAGGAGAAGTTCGGCTCCAGAAGGACACAGAGATCACTGGCCAGTAAACGGAAATATGCCATTGAGTTCGGGGAAGAAGATGTGGAACACATTGAAACACAAACCAAATCAGTTGTGGAGACAAACAGTAGTGAATCGGCGAATGAGAGGACAACGAGTGATAGCATTGATATTCTTCCGAAACAGAATCGAAACGCCATTTGTGTCGAAGAAGTCTATGATATAAATGAAATCATTAGAGAAAATGAAAGAAACATTTTATTACAATTAGAAACAGAACTCTTCGATGGAATCGATAACTCATTTATAAAGAATTTGATGTCAAACCCAATCGATTCCGAAAAGAAATTGATTTCAATTTATTTGAATCTAATCTTTGATTTACTTAATCTCAAATCACAGGATCTGAGAAAAGCGGATCCCTTGCCGTCTCTTAATAATGAGGTCAAAGAGTTTCTCTGCGATCGATACCTAACGACACAAATATTGAATTCAAATAAACACAAATATCTATTGAATAACAAAGAAAAGGATCGATTACTCATTTACGGCATTATATTAAGTCTAGTTCTCCATAACTATAGACCAATTGAGTTGGAATTATTGCAAAAGTCATTCAAAGTTGGGTTAAGACAACTGCGAAGAATTGTCGAAATAATTGGTTGTTATGTCGAAAGTATTAAAAATTCTTCGGGCGTTAACACTAAGACTGTTGTCTTTAGAATACCATTGAATTCATTACCAGAACCTAAAAAGCATTTTAAACGAAGATAAATGTTGTGTTGTATTGAGAATTGATTGAAAATAAATATTTAATTATTATATTTTGAATTTCTTTCATTTATTTGAGCTCTTTTGATATAACGTATTGTCTGACCAGGGATGGGGGATCCAGCCCTGAATACCCCCTGTGATATACCAAACACTGATTTTTACCGGATACCCCCTAAACCGCTCGCGAAACACCTCCTCCCCCACCCCTGCGAACTGAGAAAACGGCGCAGTTTTTGGTGAATATTCTGTGTAATTCTATCTAAATTCTGGAACAATAACAGAATTTTGTTAAGTTATTGCTAAATTTGGTCAAATTATGTCATTTTTAATTAAATTCTGTAAGAATTTGATGATTGCGAAAACCCTCCCCTCGGGTAATTTTAAATCCCTCAACAAATACAGTATGTTTTCAAGTCTATTAATTGATTTATATTGCAATAAAAAGATCTCTTCTTTATTTTATCAAAAGTAAAAATAATAGGGATTTTCAGCGTACAGCTAGTTCGTCCAGAAGGGGGAGGGGGCAAAATTGTGAATTTTACAATTTTAGCATGAAGTGTTCCACGAGTGATTTCTAGAAAAGTTTTTGTTAACTATTATACAGTGGTCGTCAAGGGGCGGGATATAGCCATATACTCTCTGTGGCGAAAATTTTACTATAAACTATGATTCATAAGTAATTGGACAAATTCTGAATGGCTCGCGCGCGAAATTCTGATGATGAACTTAGAGTTTGATTAAAAGAATAAACAATTGGTTACAATAAATTGAGAGCACCACGAGCTCTCAGTCATGGCTATAATAGAAATAATTCGGACGATGTTAAATGTGCCGCAATTTTTCAGAAATCCCTTTAATTTCTATCGACAGTAAAAATAATTACTATTTTAC
>JAQFXN010000650.1:0-19773 GCA_034693365.1 Liacarus xylariae | reverse complement strand
GGACTATTTATTAATTAATACTATTTTCGATGAAATCATTTTCGATAAAATCATTTTCGATGAAGTCATTTTCGACGAAATGATAGTGACCCTATAAATATCTCTTAAAAATATTTTTTATGACAAAAAAGCCTTATATGTCGTAACCATTAATATTAATAAATTATTGAATATTGAGTTTCTTTGAGTGAATTTTGTATTATTTTGAAATACAATTCTATTTAAATATGTTTTATAATATAAATTATGTTTTATTTTACTCCAAATGTATTTACATATTTGAAGATTGTTTTGCTATTAACTTACTTTTGCCTAATAATCGTAAGCAAACACTTCTATGTTTTATGGACTCAAATATTTTATATGATGTGCTAAAGTAATACAGTTATGCATATTTCGCATGTTTTATGTTTAATCTAGTAGTCATGCAATTCAAATATAAGGAATATGAAGTATAAGTGCCTGAGTTTCTATATAAGCCTACCTTTATCTTTAGGCGAAATTGATGGTGAAGGTGAAGCAGGTGTTATGTCATGTGCTGATCCCAATGATGAATCGCTAATGACAGATATGCTCTGTTCTGTAGTCGCCATATCCCTAAAGAAATAAAAGTACAAAATTTTAGCGATGGATAACAAAGTTTTGAACCCATATTATAGTTTAGTTAAACTATTGGATGTGAGCACTGAATTGCGTGCAAATTCGCTCAAACCTTTCGAATATCTCCAAACATCTCATCCGACAAACGAAAAGACAAGAAATAAATGAAAAAAGTCGGAGAAAAAGAAGAAGAGAAGCAAAAAATGAGTAAAAAGTATATTTGTTGTAAGTGTTGGGCTCTCATCAGTCTATGTCGAGTGCAATGTGTATCTAATAGATCAAAAGTGATGACTTTATTATGACCCGTCGGCCCAAACATTATAACTATTATTTGCTACACAAGGGATAACTGGGAAGAAAATGCACATTATTTGCACATTTATTAGTTGAAGTATTTGATCAATTTATCTCTAAAATTAAGCTTAGATTTATTGAATATTTCAATCTTTGGTTGAATTGCTTTCTATTGTTAGAGTATTATAATTAAAACGAATGTGAATTATCTAAAATTTAGTCATAAATTCACAATTATTTAATGAGATTTATATTGCATTTGGTTTTCTATATTGCGAACTAAAAATAATAAGCAATACTGTAGTGGACAACAACTTGATTACATATAACACATAGAGTACTGATTGGTTGTCATACGTGTCCCCAACTCTAACAATGTCTCTAATTTTGGATTAACGGTTAAGTGAAGAACTGAACAAAATTTAATATCACAATCAAATAGCAGTTTCCATTCGAGTCTGTGTTAGAATAGTGAGTCATTTGTCTCTCGTTCATCATTTTCAACGCCAATCTGTTTAATCACTACTAAATCTCCTGATAGTTTGCACTGAAGTAAAGAAAAATTGTTTGCAATTCGTCACGAATGACATGAAGATCGATATCAAGTGATGGCTCTATTGACACCATTATTGAAGTCCAACTCATCGCTAATCAATTTATTATAATATCAAACAAATTCAAAATATCGAAGAGAATTCATTTAAATTAAGTTTAAAAAATCACTGATATATTTGAGAAAAAGCATTTGACAGAATTGACATAAAATAAAAGTGAGAAAAAACTTTCTTACAGTTTATCTAATATTTTATGCATTGATATGATTTATCTAAAGTAAAATAAATTTAAATAAATGAGAATTTAGTGAAGTCTTGTCGTTAAGAATAAAGAATTTCAATTAAAGTAAAATAGATTCTGAGATGAGTCGTGATTGTAATTTATTGCCTTTTTATAACAGATTTCGATCATATAGTAGTGCACTTCAAACGCTAAAGGGATGGCAATGGTTTTGTTGTCGCACACAATACTTTCTAATGTTAAGGTAATATCAAAGAATAGTATAAATTTTATAGCATTTTTTGCTTTTGTCGTTGCTGTGCTCTTCATAATTGAAAAATAGAGAAGACTTTTTTGCTTTAAAGGAGGACTAAAAAAAATTCTTGAAAATATTCTCGAGTGTAAAGCACTTTAATATTTACTAAATTAGTAATACTCTTACAGCGAATAAAGTTTGTTTAATATCATTATTAAGTTTAGACAAAATGTTTAATGCTTTCCGATATAATTTCAATTATAAAGAAATCACTAAAAATCTATTATATTTAAATCAATTCATTGCAAAACTTCAAAAATGAGAAATCTTAGCGACGAATCGTTTTTTAGGAATTCAAACGTTGATATACTGTATAATATAATGTATGTAGAGATGGGAAGTTCTGCTCTGTTGAACAACTTTCTGCACTAAGACTATACTCATTATTATATAAATGGCAAATAATGTGTGCCCTTATGTATAGCATTATTAATAAGAGACTGAAGTGAATGCGTCAAAAGTTAATACTCTTTCTGTTATAATGAACAGTACTTTGTTTGGAAGAATCTGTTGGAACTGACGACCAAAAAGAACATTTTCAAACTCATAGACTCAAGACTGTGAAATATAACCGTTCCCTTCACTCATAAGCCGGTGTCCTTTCCTATCACTAAAATGAATAACAAAACTATTGATAACTAATGAATGATTGATTGCTTTCATTACTTCCGTCTTTTATTTTATAAATGAATTATTGATGACTTAATAAGTGATGAATTATTTTCTATTCAATAGTTTGTCCACAATTTCAAAACAGATGATTGTGTAAAAGTATGCTAAAAATTTTGAAGCTATGAAATACGATTAAAAAAATCATATCTAATTTTGGAGATAAAAATTTGTTGCGATTATAATTTACACTAAAGTCTGTAATTTGCAGAGAATTTTCTCTAAAATGTCCATTTAATTAAACTGGAAGGCAAGTCAGAAGAAATGATTTTTGACTTAAGCTAAATTCGTGTGTTTGGGCGGAATTAATTGATCCGATCTGAAAGTCAGACATAAAACAGTAATTCATTTTCCACATTGAATTTGTTTGACTGAAAAATTCTTAACTAAAGCTAAAAGCAATGCAAAAGTTGAATGAATTATTAAAATTGTGAATATTATTCAAAAATATTCATATAAATGACTCACAAATTATAACTCAGATTAATAAATAAAAAACATTTAAATTATTACCGAAATAATGATTGACGTCGACGCCTACCTATGAACTCAATTTAAAGCAATGATACTCTAAATTAACCTAAACTCTGATCGTTTTTTATGTAGTTATTCAAGATTTCTCGTCAAATTCGGAAATGTCCTGTTCTAATTTATAGTTAAAACTATATTATAGTTTAGAATAAAATTATAGATTACCATAATTGACGAAGTCTAGAGTGAAATGTAAAAAGGAGGATCCAGAATGCTGACCGCTTCTGACTCAGTGAGTATTATATGATAATTTCAAAAAATTCTTTAAAAATTTCAACAATTTTAATAGAATTTTGACAAAATTTACACATAATATGACTAAAATCAACAAAAATTGCACGGAAAACAATGAATTTCTTCCTTTTAGTGCCACTTTTTTAAAGTCTGAAAATTTTGGAAGAGTACTTCACGAAAAAAATAAACAGTTTTATAAGGTGCAAAGGAGTATTTTAGCTATATCTTCCCTTTGGCTACCCCCTGATTAAAATCTACTTCATTTGAGTTAATTTAATTTAAAATTAAACTGGTTCAACTTTTACTTCAATGAGTAACTTTGATTCCGCGCCCAATTCTTAAATATATTGTCGTTGGTTTTAAAATTAGTAAAATATTTCTGAATATTTGACTGATTGTACTCATGTATTAAATGAAATGTTTCTGAAAATTTTCTGAATTTCTCCAAAATTTAATGCATTATTTTAGAAAACGTTTCTCTGAAAACTATTTTACTTTAAATCTCGAAATTCACAGATTGAAAGTCAGATAAGATTTTACTTTTGCTTTTAAATTTTTAAAGTAAAAGATATTTTAAACGCATAAGATTTGTAACCAAAGAATTATTATAAAAGCAATAAAAGCGAATAAATTTGATGTCAAGCATAACGTTATAATCAGTGAATCAAATCAAATGTTTTTAACGGCAAATATATTCTTGAAATGTGTTTTTCAGGCCATCAACTCAGACATGAAATAAGAGATAGTAATAACCGAATAGAAAATTATAGCAAAAAATTAAGACATAAAATATTTAATTTATTTATCGTTTACTTAATTGATATGAAAAAAAGTTAATTTACTTAATCTAATTGAACTCACTTTGTATGAAAAGGCGATTCCTCTTCTTCATAGAGCTCTTCATCAGCGTCTTCGACATCAGATGCCTTGTCGGGCAGCATCATAGCAACAGTATCATGGTGCCATACTATAGGGGCAGACAAGAACAAAATCAATCACTTCTATAATAAGCCGATTATTATTTGCTTTACAACTGAGACATAAACCATTGAATAGCGAACAAAATTAATTTATAGTACTTTTTATTGAACGAAATCTTGTTTTATTTTTTTTAGTCGAAATGTTTTAATTGGAAAAATAAAAATGATTTGAAAGAATAGCTTTTATGGATATTTATATATTATTGCTATAACTTTTGACTTATTTATAATCTTTTTATTTATTTATGACATTTGCTAAACCATATGGCAATTGTATGTGCGCTCATTTGCCAACACATAAATTATTTTTGATTGATTATAATTACTTCAAAGATGTAAACTTTCAACAATAGGATGCCTTAAAATGAAATGCTATTTAACTGAAAATTTCATCGTTTTCTCGCCAATGAATTTATTGCAATTATTTATCTAATATTTAATTTGTTTGGCAAAATATATTTCAAATCTGAAAAAAGTTAATTAAAACTCAAATTTATAACTCAAGACAATTGTGTTATTGATATTGTCTTAAGATATCGTTAATGCAATCAATTATAAAACAGATAATAATTATTATTCCCATTATTGGTTCTAAAGAAAACACATCTCAATGTGAGAATGGGTTTGAGTTTTTAAGTTTTTTTTATTAGAATAAAAGTTGAAACAAAAAACTTATGAACAGATTCTGTTTATTCTAATTGGATTAAGTAGTGAATGAACCGTATTTTCCATATTATTATTATTATTATTATTAGACTTATTATTAGTAATAAAATGCAAATATTAATACGAATTGAGTGAAGCACTGGATGTGTCAAAGAAAGTCTAATATAAAATTTGACGACAGAGTTAGTCATCATTAGAGATAGAATAATATAGAGAAGCGTTTATTCGCTTCAATAATAACTATTGATCCGAATAACCGCACAGAGAATCCAAAAAAACATTTGGGAATGTGTTCGTAACGGTTAGGAGTGGTGGACGGGAGAGCACAAGTAATTAGCATAAATTAAAGATCTAATATTTCGGTTCCAATCAATATTGAGCCGATGGCACAAATTTCTCATAAACTAATATTATTGTCAAAGAATAGGTTCTCTCCCTTCGCATGAGTCCCCTTAAGGATTACCAACTGCTTGAATGAGATACAGACGAACCTATTATGGAGTGATAATCTTTTATATGCACCCAAACTGACAATTTCAGAGCACAGTATGTGAGCGTTCTATACATTGAAACTAAGTTAAGTTTGTGCACACAATACTCAAAAACAAAAATTATTGCACTTTTCTGTATTCGGATATAAATCCGTTATAAAAGTATTTTTTATTCGATAAAAAAAGATGATTTCATAGCAATTCATTCATTCATAAGATTTTGCATTTTTGAATCCGTTTATGAGTTCGAACTAATGTCAGAAACTTAGAGGAAATGAAAAACGACTCTCCGATAGTGTTTTTATTGGTGTCGAGTCATCTCCATTCAGATTCTCATCAGTAATAATGCGTTATTACATCAGCAGAAGTGACGCCTAAACACACAGATATCAGAATTTTTGCACACATTGAGTGACTCATTCAGCAATTACTACAACAGATCAAACATGAATTGAAAGCGTGGAGTGGATTGGATTGTGCCAGAACTGGACCTTCACTCCGATGAGGAAACACTACTGGTTTAGACATCAGACACAACATAGTGACTGGTATTACGGTTAGAGTGAGAGGAAAGGTTCATATAATCATAATAATAGTCTACTCTATTATTGCATTCGACCAAAAGTTTTATTATTATATTGTGTGGTGTCTGTCCTCTCAATGTTATGCTTCATTGGCTCCCAATCTCTGTCTTCTTATTCTGATTTCTGGTCCTTATTATTGCAAAGAAATAGTTGGCTTTAGTTAACTATTTATCGCACTCTAAAGGGATGGTTGCAATAGGTTTACATTTTATTCCCATTCCTTCCTGTCCTCTCGAATATATCAAACAATTCCTATTTTATTTTTCATTTATATAATAATTTTGTATTCATTCAAAAAAAACTAAAACTTAGTTTATATAAAAGTAAATATAAATGAATAGTCAGTGCGAATGTGTCTCAAAATCGGGCCTAAAATTTATGAAACATTATATTAGGCCAAAGAGAATAATGTTTGGGTCGCAGTGGGAATTCGGAGTTTAAACCATTTTATATTTTTTTTATAGCTCTGCTAAAGTCAGTAGTAATGCGATCCTAAGCTATCCCAATGTTATTTTCGATAAAACGTTGGCTTTGGTTAATATAAAAGTTGACTCCAATTGTTACTGACTTATGATTAAAAATCAAAAATAAATGTTTGAAAAGTTAGTTTTCAACAATTATTAGATTATTTTTGCACATTTATGCATTTCATACATTTATTTATTGTTTTCATATAATTACCCAGTTTATTCTAACTATTAAAGCCTGTAAATCAAACATTAGATGCATTTTCAGGAATAAATGTAATTTTGTAATTATTATATTACCGGTAGTTTCACTGGTCTTCTGTGCCATTCAGACAAGAAATTGCTCAATGTGTCACTTAAGGAATACAAAATTGGTAAACCAGAAGAATTGGAGAATATAAGGAAGGGATGGAGAGCCAGAGGGAGAGAGCGTACGCCCGAACGAAATATTAACATTTGGGTTGAATGTAACACAAGCGTAACGAACGGACTGAACCGTTATCTCGATTGAAATGATATTACTTCAAAGTGTGAGATACTGTATGTTAAAAGTGACACAAATAGACGAATGTTTGAAAACCTTTTGCTTCAGATTAAGTTCAGTTCTCTATATTATATTCAAATTGAGATAAAATATTCTTCTGAAATGCTTTATAATAAAACTCGAACTCACAATTGCAATGAAAATTACGATATGAATGAACAGTTTGGGCAGAATTACAGTTTGAATCAATTTCTGCTACAATTGTACGAAAGAATATAAAATAAAATATAACGACTGTATAGATCGTAGAACTGACAACATTAACAATGGAGCAGAAAAGAGAGCAAAGAGTAGTGATTATTGCAATACTATGTTTGCCAGTGCTCTCGGCATTCGCTTATGACTGAAGAGAGTCTGAAAGATTAGTGATTGTCGATGCATATGAACTCCAATCTCTCCAATATATCTGACTATTGTTAGTATATAACCAAACAGTGGTATCTCTTAATGTTTAGAATATATCATCAAAACAGAAAGAAAATGAGAAATAAAAATATTTTTTTATATTATAGCATAAAAAATCTTTATTACAAATAGTGAAGACTAATGTTTTAGAGAACCATAGACAAGCTAGGTCAAGTCAAGGGAAAGAGGAAGAGAAGTGTTTTCTAGATTTTCTTTGGGTAATCAATATGAAGGTGATCTTCAAAGTTAATTTACATGTTAGTAAAGAAGCATAAGGTAGAAATTCGACTCAATAAACAGCAGAATTTGAGTTATTCTCAGTCTTCCGCTTGGTTATACCCGGTTTATAAGTTTATTGTATATTTTTCTCAGTTAAATAACGACGAAAAAAGTTATATTGATTTTTTGTTCTCTCTTATTTTGTTTTGTTAATAAAATATATCAACAAATATATTAAATATATTTTAAGAAATAATGGAAAAATAGAACATTTTATAAAAAAAATTCAATTTAATATTTGATGACATTGTTTGTCATATTTAGAATAATTGTATGAAATGTTGTTTGTATGTACTCTAATGATGGAATAGCAATGATTTAGGCAATCATTCTTAATCTTGTTATTAGAATTGTGGTCTACGACAGGAAATACATTAAGCAATACAAACACTCGTAGTCCTAATGCGATAAAATGATTTTGCAATCATTATTCAGTACAAAGAGCTTATGAAAGACAAAAAGACAAATCACTGCATCAAAATTGTTTCGCTATTGTTTGCCACAAAAATAAGTCAATTTTAATGCTGTGATTGTCTCACGTATTTATAGAGATATCACTTTTAAAAGTTAGCACAAAATAGAGGCAATTTGTAGAATACGATTCGCATTTACGCCTTTTGATGGTCACGTAGAGTGAGTTATACATTGAGAGCACTTAATAGTGAAGTCGATCGATACGCACACCTGAAGACCTCATCACTGTTTCGCAGCATTTATTATATTAAGTTAGCTTTTTCTGTATTAATAAAGATATTAATGCAAAATATTAGGCGTTATTACAGGAAATTTTGCAGGAAATCATTTTTTAGATTTTGTTTAAATTAGATTCAAGTTATTTAGATTTTTAGGGCTAATTTGCACAGACTATACAGCCTATCCGTCGCTAGTATTAGACTCCACTTTACATGCTTTGCATAGCTTCTAATCACAGTTAAACTCTATAATGATTAGTAAATCGCATACATTTTTCTTTTTATTGGAAAAAAATAAAGTAATAATAATAATAATAATCTTTTCATCAATGGATCGATAAAAATGTTTAAATCGTTGCTATAATTATGTTTTATTTTTCTTTATTGAAATATTCTTCTCCAGTCGTGTATATATAAAGAGCACGTTTGGAGAAGAAAAAATTTCAAACCAGCTTTGAATAAGGGCTTTGATGTAATTTATTAAAATGTTTTTTTTAACACAATATATTCTATGAGTTGAATAGAGAAAAACTAAATTCATATAATAAGAGAAGGCAAACAAAAAGGTGTATCCGTAGAGAGAATGACAGTTAAATAAATAGAAAAAGTGTTTTATTTTCTAATATAATATATACAATGCGATGGATAAAAGATATAGAGAGCACAGTCTAGAAAACTGCAGATATATTGTTGGTTGGGCTGCACTTTATAGTCTAAGTTAGATCAATGTGATTGAAAGGAAATGTAGATATAGTGGCTTTCCTTCTAATACAATAGCGAAATAGTGGTGCAAAACATCTGCAAATACTTGAGTCCAAAGACACAACTTTCCAACGCTTCACAAATTTGCAATAAGAGAAGGCAAAGGAGGATAACTATTGAAGTAAAGAACAGTTTAGAGGAAAACTCGTTTTGAATCTACTATAAGATGAAACAGACGGAAGGGATAACTGAGTCGCTAATGGGCTAATGGATGGACAATTGGAGATGTGGTGAATGCATTTCATCGAACACAAGAGCACAAACGTGTGATGGACTGTGAAGAATCAACTTCGACAACAACATCGACATATATATGCCTCAGACGTTCTGTGTTTACATTAGATCCACTGAATCAGACAATCACTTGAAAGCCTCTATTATTGATAACCTTTCTTCTCCATTGCATTCAATATTGTTTACCAGTTCTCAACTGTTAGACAAAATGTTAATCTTATGGAAACTAAATAGCGATCGTTTGTCTGTTTTTCAATTCATGAATTTATACAACTTTTTTTCTATTACCAAACTTTTCCGTTATTATACTTTTAATTTAAACTAAACACGACTTGAATTTACTTAAGTTTACTTATTTATAATTTCGAGTCAAACAGACCTTAATATAAGCGGAAAAACACAAACTCTGCTTATAATTGGATTCAATGATAATGATATTCTTTTAGATAATAAATAAAAATTTTCATAAATATTCATTCAAAACAAAACAAAAAATAGTGTCAATTAATCTTGAAAAAGAATAAAATATAATTCAAATCTTTAGGTTTTAAGAATTTATTATTAGATAGAAAATTGTGTAAATACTAAAATTGTTGCGAGAATTTAAATTATTACTAGTGATCAATGTGTGCACAGTTTGGGAACAAAATACAAGCTATAGATGTGTTGAGAAGAACTTAGTTTGCGGTTTCCATTTAGTCATTTATCTTTGAATTACTGCTTAGTTTTGAGCACAAGTATTGCATTTACTCACGATTTGCCTGTATTTTCTTGAGTCTGACCTTAAAAAAAGATAAACTACTAAAAGACTGATTGAGGCACTGAATGATTTTGGCGTCGTTTTGGTCTTTCTTAACTTTCTTTTACCACAAACAGAATCACAGGATTTACAATAGCATTCATTTCATATAAATTCTGTAATCAATTGAACTTTGAAATTGGAAAAAGATCTCGAATTACATTTGAAAAAATAATATATATTTCGCTAAAATAATTTTAATCAAATTAATTTAAAGCAAACATTTGGCTAATAATTTCTCTAAAGTGAGCGATCAATAAATTATTTAATTCAAGAATATGTGATAAAATTTGCTGATAAAATATATTTTATGATATGAGGCGAACATAATTTGATATAAAATATTAGATACAACTTATAGACTGAATAATTATTTTTGCTCAGCATTTGTAGTCTATGTTTAAAATTGTATGTCATTTATATTTAGTTAATAGTAAATTAAGAATTAAGTCACAAATCAATTGTTTCACATCTGTCTCTGTCTGTCTATTTGTGTCTTTCACTTTAATTCACAATTTGGTGGTTAAGCGTAAACTTTCATTCGTTGTGTAAAGTCTTTCTTTCTTTTATGCCTTTCATGTGTTGACTCTAATGTCCTAAACTTGAATAACTTTTGACTCTTCTTAACTAAATCTAATTCATCCAACTCTATGAACGAGCAAATGATATTTCCTCGACTGACCACAGTTATCGAAATAATTTTTTTTATACAGGTATATAAATCAGTTTGACTCAAAAAAACAATTGATTCTAAATAAACTTGATTGCAAAAACAAGTCAGAAATATATTCAAAACTATAAAATTCAATAATGAAAGTTAAATATTAAGCCTAAGGTTAAGGAAGAATAAAAATTAAAAGTCTTTTTAATTACTCTATTATATAGCAATGTTGTATGTGTTGCTTAAGCGAAATCTACTGGAGTTTTGATTTTTACTGAATATATAAATAGAAATTTTTAATTATTATGAATTAGATTCAAACGAAATAAAAAAGATTCTTCATTCAAATGTTCAGTCATTCATCAAAATAGTATTCTTGAAATGAGTTGAGTTAAATAAAGATATAAAAGTTTGGATACTGTAAATGCTTTTCTCTTATCGATTCATTCAGAACTAGCAGTGATTCATAAGAGTTTGTTATTTGGCTTCTGTTGACATAAAGTTGTTTTTTCACTATAATTGTGCAAAACTTCCTAATTGAGCGAAACGTCTTATTAAACTTTCCTATTTTATCCGTTGAAATGACTACAAAACAAGTTTTGTCAGTAAACTAGACATCATTATTGATATTAGTCCTGAATGACTGACCATTTATATAGTTTTCTAGTTTGAGCTGTCATTCGATGGGAGAGTAGATGTGATTAATTTCTTTTAAGGCTTTCATTATATATTTTTTCTTTTTATATATCTTTTTATTAGACACTTGTTTAGAGTTAACCCCAATTGTGTTAATAATGTCAGGACTGTTTGCTATTTATACAAAAACCAATTGAATCCTATTTTACTACTAATGGTAATCATTAGTTTCAATTACAACATTACTTTTTATTACAATATATGAGCTCTTTTCATAAGTTTTATACAAAATATTATTCCGAATAATTCGTATAAATAAATATCCAATTATTTTACGCGATATTTATTTTTATTTTTTTAGGTCCAATATATACGGAATAACAATAATGATTATATATTTTATGTGAAATTTTATTCTTAAAGTATTTTATTTGAAAAATATTTGAATACATTTGATAATAAAAATTCTGTATAACAACATAAAAGTCAACAAACAATAAATGAAAAGGATTTTCTTAAATTGAGGCAATAATAGATACTCTAAAAGAACAGAATATAATATATTTTTATAATAAGAATCAACGAAATAAGAAAAATAGAGTGAAAGGTATTATCAAAATCAATAACAGAAATAGAATATACGAATAGATGATAGAGAACTGTATGTAAAATAAAAAAAATAATGTTTCATTATATCACTATAAATAACCATTTTATCAGATTTTTATGAAATAAAAATAAATTAAAACTAAATTAATTTTGATCCGAACTACGGATTGAACATAAATGTTAATAAGAGTATCTGTTTTCTAAAGAACAATGTTTTATATAATAAGTCGATTATCTTTATAATGAATGAAACATAATATGAATTCATATAACTTTCTAAATATAGAATCCATAGAAAACATCTCTCTTTCCAAATGCAAAAAAACGGATGAATTAAGTTATTGAATGCGAATTATATTTTAGTCAATAAAGAACTCGCAATTGAGGACATCTAATATTTCTGTTATACTGTTTAATAATAAAAGATCGCTTCCAATAAATAATGAAGAATTTTGTTGAAATGATTTTTATGACTTCTTATGTCTACTCTATTCTTGTCAATCAATTCTCTACTTTTATCGATTCATTTAAATTGAATGAGAACTGGGAGTGATATAGAAGAGCAAAATGAATAGAAATTTAAGATAGAAGAGGGAGAAAATGAGATTAGAAAATGAGACAAAAAAGCTGAAAATTATGACTCAAATTCATTAGTGAAATATGTTTGGTTGATATGAATTAGTGCAGAGTATATAAAAATTCGATATATTTATTGAATGAAAATTCAGATTTTAAATCAAGTCTTCTTTTCGTTATTTAATGAAACGGATATCCAGTGTCTTAGAAGACAAAATAAATCTGATTTAAAGTAAATTAAAGTTGTGTCGGATTATTGTGTCGCTCTATAACAACACTACTCTGTCATTCATTTCAATTGATGTGAAACTTATCTATTGTTTAACTCAACAAAAGCTCTTAAACTATCGAAATTAAATCTTAACTGAATTAAGTATTGCATGTAATATGTGTTCGCATGAATTCAAACTCTGGTTATTCATTACCCAAAACAAAAGCAACAAAATATTTAATCTTAGAATCATTCGTGTCTTCCATTTCAGACATTATTCACTTTAATTTCGAATTTTAAAAATTGAAACACAAAACCAATTATTTTATAAAGTTTTTTCAATTTGTTTTATTTTAAAACAATTCTAACGAAATATAAGTGAATTCTGACATAATATGGTTTGAAATTTTGATCGATTTTAGTTCTGACATCAAATTGAATAAACTTTCATTTCATTAAAATTAAGAAGAAAAAAGATTATCTGTTTAGTCCAGACCACTCCACCCGCCCCATGCTCTATAACAAACTTGTCTGAATACTTTCATTAATTAAAACAAGAATGAACCATTAATATATATATATATATATGTGAAAGAATTTTTCCATTTAAATATTAAGCTTTTTTAGGCATAATTTAGATATTATAATGCATTTGTTTGCTTAACTTGAGGGAACATTTCATTAAAACAAGAACAATTAAAAAATAATTCAATGAAGTGTTATTGATTTTATTTATTTTTTTACAAATTAACAATTAGTGAGAATCCCCTGTTGTGTATATGCGCACAGCAAGCAATTCAATAAGCAATAGCACGCGGCATATAACGCATCTTACACTGAATCCTTCTTGATAGTTTTTTTGTTTTATTCATTCACATATATTTATAATGTAAATTGAATCTAGGAAAAAAAGTATTTAATTAATAAAGATTTTACTAGATGTTTTAATAGAAATAAACTAGCACTTTATTTTCAGGTATTTTGCATACAAAACCAGGAGTTTTGAATGTAATCAAGTTCATTTTTAAGTGTAATGCTTTAGTATGTTGAATATTTTGCTACAGACACAAAATTCCTTGCATCTAAATTTTTCAAGATTCACTAGAATTAAGAATATTTTAAAGACATAAATGTATGTAAAACTTATAGTCTTCTTTTCAGATTTGTCTATTAAAAGCAAGGGTGCGCAAAGGCGGAGTAAAGCCCGGAATACTCTCCTGTGATTTTGGCTGATACCTCCTAGGTCGCTCGCGAGGTACCCCTACCCTCATCACACGAATATTCTGTGAAATTCTGTCTAAATTCTCAGAAAAATAACAGAATTTTGTCAAATTATTGCTAAATTTTGGTCAAATTCTTACAGAATTCATCATAATTTGCATAAATTCTGTCAGATTCTAGTAAATTCTTGCAAAATTAGTCGAAATTCTGTAAAATTACGTCATTTTTAATGAAATTCTGCAAGAATTTGACGATTGTGCAATACCCTCCCCTGGACTCCCCTGTCCAATATTTGGACAAATTCGTGACGTCACAGACCGGAATATCCCCCCCCCTGACTTTTCAAAAAGCTAATAGCCGTCTCTGAGATTTTTTTCCTTTGCGCATCCCTGATTAAAAGTTACAATAAATATACTAGATGAATCAAGAAATTAAGTTCTTAGATCTAATTATAAGACATGTATAAGAAGATTATAGACAGTATAAGAGTGGGAATAGTTAGATTCGATAAGTTTGTGGATGCAAGTAGTTTAAAATCATTTTGCTCTCAAATAAGGTCTAACAATAAAATTATTTAGTTTTGAGCTAGAGATCAGTTTTTTGGTGCAGCACTGGAATGAGAAAAATTTTTTTGTTGTTGATCAAATTGGGTTTTTCTGGGCATCTTTCTTATTTTAATTATCAGTTTTTTTATATTTAAGCAAATTTTTCACATTATGAGTTGGGTGGTTTTGATACCATGTTAAATAATATGGATAAAAATTCAATCTGACATCAAATTTTAAGGCAGAAATGTAATGATTTTTTAAAAAAAGCATAGCCGTCAAAAATTCTGCAGCCTGCTTTTTTCACTATAGTCCCTATTTTGTGGTAAATTCCAGGGGTGTTTAAATTATACTTTATTTGCAACCCCTAGCAAATGAACTATAATAATAATGAGCTATTCGTGAGTATAAGTGTTTTTATTCACTTAAGAACACATTCCAGGCCTATGGCATACTATGGCATAAACATTCAAAGTCATTCATTTATAATCAATTCCTTATAGAATTTATTTAATTCAATAAAAATAATAGTATAATAATTTAATAATAATTTTTCCTAGATTATTAAGTAGATTAATTAAAACATAAATCCTTTGATATCTATTAAGAAACAACAAATATATTTTAAATTGAAGTCAATTCTGTTAAACAATATCAACAGATGTGTAAAAACTGGGATATTTTGGATTAGACTCAAAGAAAAGTAAATAGATGGTCGATCACAACATGATGTTTCTCACTGATGAACTATGCAAAAAAACAGGTTGGTTTAATAGTTGAACAATTTAGGTTGGTTTGAAATTCCATGATATTCTTTTGAATTATTACAAAAATGAACTAGATTTTCAGAACAAAGTAACCTAGATGTAATAATCATTGTAAAATTCTATCAATTCTATCCTGGTATTTGTTGTCAATAGCAATGTCAACAATTCTCTGGACAACCTCTGAATAATATGTTTAATGAGAAATGTTTTCAAATGTTTAACAACTCTATTACCTCTCTGTAGTGTATGGCCGAACACCGATTTGTCGCCTTCTGTGGTACAGTTCCAGCGCTCGTGTCTGAACTGCTTCTGGCACTCATGTATGGCCCGCTTCGCGCCCTCACTCACCGCATACATAGCGTTCGGGTGTCCTTCACATACCTGCAACTGTTTGGACACGAGTCCAGGCATTGTAGCACAGCTGCTCTCTTGCTGTTCAACAGAGTTCGAGTGCGTGAACGACTCGACGGATGGATAGGATGAGAATGAATTGGACGCACCGGCACTGGAGGCCACCGCATGTGCCACATGTCGCTCAAAGTCGGCCGCACTCGACGGCGACTGTTGGACACTGTTGTGCATCAGGTGCTGTCTTAACGGGTCTTCAGATAAATAATTGTTCGCATAGTTTGTCGCATAGAAGTTGTTTCGTTGCTGTGGTGTTGGCGTTCGCGGAAGGTTTACGCCTATCATTCCTAAATACCTGTGCGATTAGGAATTATATTATTGATAAAATGATCTGTACTCAGTTAATAAAATTGTTACAAAAAAATATAATCTTTGTAATTATTTATTATCTAAGAAATGATTTTTAACTAGATAATTAAATAAGTAGTACAAATCAATTATTTTAATTCATTTTATATTTCTATCAAGATTAACTTAATCTAATCAAAGGCGGGATAAATATACGAAAACAAGCGGGGAGGGGGACCAGAATTCAAATTCATTTTGTAAAAGTAATTTGGTAAAATAGTGCGCTCTCTCTCTCTCTCTCTCTCTCTCTCTCTCTCTCTCTCTCACATTTGCACTTGGAGAAAATTTAAGAATATTCCGTAAAAATTAATCAAAATTCTTGTCAATTCTTGCGATAAATGACTGAAATGTTAAATTCTGTGAACAATTCTATGATTATGCATTACAGCTTCTTCCTCAAAGGGGGGAAAAACAATACTCCCCGACAATTCGTGTCGCAGAATAATAAGAACATACACTATTGGCATAATTTTCATTTTATAAAATTATTAATGGTCTTATTTTACATAAGTTTCCATAAAAATTCGACGGAATATACAACTCTGAAAACTCCAATAACCAGGCGTCAAACTAATCATTATTCTAGTTGCTATAAACTATCAGGTTGACAAAATGCCAGGCTTATATTTTTAGAATTAATCCAGACGGAGTTTTTGTTTGTTTTGTTTATCAAAATTTCAAATTAGACATCATTAGGAAAATTTCCTAATTAATTTTCTAACTTGGTCGTTCATTGTTGTCTGGGTTAGAGATTTAGATTAAATACAAAGAAAATAAACCAAATGGTAAAAGAAAAATAATTCTTTTGCCTCAAATAAACTGTACTATCGATTGATAACTTTATAACACATTTAATATAAGTAAAAGAAAAATAATTAAGAGTCGCCTAAACTTTAATAACAGTAATAGTGTGTTATTTTTCGTATATTATAAAAGAGAGTAAGAAAAAAATAGTGGAAATAGACCCTAAGAATTCACACAATAAGGCTTTTTCTTATGTGCGTATAATATCAGTGTTTATTTATGGGAGGCGTTTGAATACAACAACAAAAAGAAGAAGAAGAAGAAAAAGTAATTTAATGAATGCGAAACTTTTTGAAGAAATATAAGTGAATTCTTATGCGATTTCACCTAAAGAATTCATTCGGGGGAAAGGAAAACGCGCTTGCATTCAAAGACCGATATTGTATATTATATATGTATAGTCGAGTGTTATTTTTTTATTATTATTCTTTAAGATAATAATTTTCAGTTGAGTTAACAATTTTTTTTCTCTATTCTAACTTTTTTTTCCTAGTGCTGAGTGCTTCACAAAAATAAGTCGTGACATAGAGTAAAATATATATATATATATAAATTTACAGTATATATGAGAAAATACAAGAAGAAAAAAAATTTCCAAATAAAATAAGTGTTTTTTTGGAGTTAAAAGAGTAGTGAAAAGAATTTATAGATAGAAAAAAAATATAATTTATATCTCTTAAGAAATTATTTTATTATTGTAAAAGAAATGCTCTACAGAAGCACAAGTATGAAAATTTAAAACTTGACGTTAAAATAGTTTTACTTATTTTCTTTTGGAATTTTTTTTGTTTTGTTTTATAAAAGTCTAACATCATATTTGTCCCTCTCTTTCTGCTTCTTTTTTTGTCTTAACTTAACTGAATCAATCAAGAATTTGAAAATACAATATTTATACCATGGTTATATCCAGGTATGCTATAAGGGAAGATCATTAGGAGAATAGCAACAAAAAATGAACATCAAATCAGAAATATTTCTTGCTGGCCCACTTTAAAAGATTGACAAAATCTATCAATAGTTTAAAAACACTGATTTCTATACTTTATCTCTCCCTTTAAATAATATTTAATTCCGAAATGTTATTACGAGTTTTCAATGTAAATTTATATTAAAACGTATATTGTAGCCAGGGATAATCATGGAATATAAATAATAAGTAAAACTTTAAATTTGATAAACTAGATTAATTTTTAAGAGTAAATTAGAAAATATACAATATATATGTTTATCTGACGAAACTAAGCACTCTCATATTTTAAAATTCATATTTGGTAGTTCTTTGATTATATGATATTCTATATCAATAGATATCTATCGGAATAGCTATTGAAACCCCTTTGCACTCTTTAAAACCAATCGAATATTTATATTTAAAATACTACTAATATATAGTTGTATTAATCATTTTTTTGCTAGAATAATTAAAGATTCATCGATTGCACTCATATTTTAAAGTATAGAAATGGTGTTGAAAAAGCACCTAAGGCTAAATCTCTCTCTCTCTCTCTCTCTCTCTCTCTCTCTCTCTCTCTCTCCCACCCTCTCCTTCACTCCTATCTCTATCTCTATCTCTACCTCTGATCGCCAATTATTTATTTATTGTGTATTTAATATAATTTCTTCATTCGTTCAAAAAACAGAGAAAACAAAAAAGATTAAACACAAGAATAGATAGATTTTGATTAAGAAATAATGAAAGCAGATCTACTTTTGAAGTGATATTTTCTTGTTTTGAAAAAACCATTTAAATAAAATAATAATAATGTAATAAATATAACCAAAGAAAATCTCTGCATTACTGCATATCATAGGAAGAGAATAAAGTGCGAGAAAACTCTTGATTTAATTGTATGTCATGTGTTATACAGTATTTTTGAGATCACAATAAACATAAATTGGGCTCAAATATCAATTACATTTACTTTATGTCAGATACAAAGAATGAGAGAGCAATTGGAGAATAGTTGTTGTATTTAGAGCACAGTTGCAAAATAGAGTAAGAGTTAGAGCGAACGGTAAGAGCTCTTAATTTATTGATCGACAAAAAAAGTTAGTCTAACTTTTATTCCTTGAATAATAATCAAATCAATAAAAGCTAAAATTGCGGAATAAAATCTGAGTACACAAACACAACAATACATTAATAAAACAGAGTATTTAACACTGAAATTCTAACCTTAGGTTTAGTGAGAGTTAGAGTCAAATGCAAGCAATAAATAACAGTGAAATCCCTTCTATCGATACAATAGAAGAAGAAGAAGAACTTGAAATGAATGGTTCGTTTTCCTAATGGTTATGATCTTATTTTTGTATATATTGTATATAAACGCGCGATATTTCAATATAACTTAAGCCAATGCATTGATTTTGCACAAGTATTCCATTTTCAAAAATAGGATTCTTTGGAGACCCGGTGTAATCGCTAATGTTTCCCATAAGAATCCAAGTTTGCCTTTAAGTGTCAATTCGTTTAGGGCTTATAATTAGGAGAGAAGAGCTCTGAAACGAATGACATATAAAGTCTCGAAACACTATTTATTTATTCGGTGACGAATTCTTAACTTATTTCACAAAATACTTTAATTCTTAATGAATTGTCATAACTATATCTATAATACTTTATAGTAGTAAATAAAGTTAGAAAGACTTTAAAATGTAAATTTAAA
>JAQFXN010000649.1:0-19781 GCA_034693365.1 Liacarus xylariae | reverse complement strand
CAGTATAGTCAGAGGCTATGAGTTCAAAGTATCAAAAAGTACTATCTTTAACTCTTCGCACTGCAGTCAAAACATTGGCTACTGGCGTCATTCAGTTCGTAAAATTCATTTGGTATATCGTTGCACTCAGAAAATTGAGTATTAAAACTGAGTTTTAATATTTTCATATAAAAAATACTTCGGTCGGTCATAGGATAACATAGACTCTGCTCTATCGGGTCCCGGTGTGCACCTTTTGATAAAGTCATAGGTCAAATTTACCTTCCCAGGGTTACCGTTCTCTTTTTCTAAATTCCTCGTAGTTTTAAAATAAAAAGTCTTGATTTCAGCAAAAATCCTAAATCCCAATTGTATTGATTGATACTTATTTAAACTAATATTGAAATGTGAATGTAATAAAGGGATACTAAGGCCTAATGTCAATGATTTTTTAATACTAATTTCCTAAAATCTTGATTCTGAAAAGCTTTAGTCTTCAATCAAACTTGATCATTTCTAAACACGTATACCAAATGATTTTACAATAGCCTTCTCTGAAACTCTTAAAATAATCTCCTATCTCCCACTCCAATTGAATTTTGTTCCAAAATAAGTCCCTTTTGACAAAATCCTTTCGTATCATTGATTGGTATTTATATAAAAATAATATATCAAATGCATAAAAATGATTAATTCTGTAATTTTAGAAAATGACAAAATCAAGGCTAAACATCATTGAAATATAATTATTCAAATCGTATTAAGAAATCTAAGTCTCATTAGAAGAAAATGAAATAAAAATCATTTTTAAGTAAAGGAGGAGTAATTCAAATGATTTGAACAAAACTTCAAACAAAACATACAAAACCAATAAATGTGTAGAATTAGTGGAAAACATTGAGACACTAATCAATTCGACCCACACTTACGCTCTGATTGATAACAAAGCCTTATTTGGGGCTACGCTTCGAGTCGTTTCAATTGGACCATTCAATTGCACTACGCTATACACCAGAGCTAAGATTAAAATCTGGACAGAGAAGCAAACTATTCATTCAATTTTAGTTAACTTTATTGTCACTTCTGTTCGTTAAAAAAGTTTTCGGTTATTTTTTTTAAACAAAAAACTTCGATTTTATTATATCTTTAACTCAGAAAATGTCTTCAAAATTAGATGAAATGCGAATTCAATTCCGCGAACGACTGACTGTAAGACCGGTCCCACAGAACAGAATCAATGTTTTGAAAGTCGAAAGTAATTTCACAAACAGATTAAGTGATTCGAAGATCGGATCCAAAGGAACCAATGATTCAAGAAATTTAAATTTCATGGCAAATAAAAATGTGCCACAAATTGGAGGAAATTATAATAAGACTTCACTCAATCCAATGAAAGTGATTGACAGCAGAAATGCTAAACCAATTTCAAGACTTTCTATGGATTCGAAAAATAGTTCACTTAAACCAATGGAGAGTTATTATAAAGAGTCGACACGTTATACACCGATTACAGCAAAAAGTTCACCGAAATTGTCTAAAAATGTTGCGAATAATACAAATCAAGAATTTAAACCAAAAATTGGTTTTATTAGAGAACTTGAAAAAAGAAAGGAAAGACAACCAATGGTTTCGCAGTCAACTAGACTTGGAGTAAGTTTGGCCAAAGACAGAGCGAATAGTGAAGGCACGCCCTGTCGTTTTTGTGGCAGATTTTTTGCAATTTCCGATCGATTAGTAAAACACGAATCGGTTTGCGGTTCAGTCATAAGTAAATCGCGAGAAAAGTTTGATTCTATTAAACAGAGATTTAAAGGAAAACCAAATGAATATTTGCAAAGTTATGAAAATTCTTTGAATGTAAGAAAATATTTGCTTTTGACTCAACTTTTATAAATTGTTTTTTAAAAATAAAAATCAATTATTTTTCAACTAATTATAGGATTCGGAACAGGAAGAGAAGAAAAGGCAATCAAATTGGAGGCAAAAGCATGAGTACTGCATCGCATCGATTCGAGCGGCAAAAGGGGATAACAGCACAGGTCCGACCACTGCCCAAATCACTGCTGCTTTACAAGAACCATGCCACTATTGCAAACGAAGATTCAATGACGATGCACTTCAGAGACACCTTCCCATCTGTGCTAAGCTTTACCACAAAAAAGTTATGAATTACAAACCTTACCATCACTAGACATAACTGCCTCTAAGACTAACTGTTTTGTAATTTATAAACATTATATGTAATAATGAAGTAATTAATCGAAATCATGAATAAGATATAACTATAGATCAGTTTTAATTGATATAAATAAGCATTTCCTCGCATTCACTGGCCATAAGAGTTTGTCTGCAAATTGTGATTAGACCTGAAGAGTTATTTTCAATAATTAACAAATTATTTAATTAAAACATCAAATCTAGATATCGGTAAAGGAGTTTAAAGGAGATAAAAAATCAATGGGTATTGTAATGTGTGATCGTCTTTACTTTGAAGAACACATCAGTTAAACTGACTCTAATATTACTTTTAAGGCCAGAGAAGAAGCTCTGTTTGATATCATTTAAATTTATATAAAAATACTTTTAAATACGTTAAAAAAAATTCTTTTCGTCGAAAATCGAATATTAAAAGAAGAATCAAGTTTTAAAACTAATTTTTAATATATAATAAAATTAAGAATTAAATATATAACTAATTTAAGGCAAAGTCGATCAACAACTTATCAACAATTGTTGATTTTAATTCATTTTACAAATTATTTCAAAAAATACTGTTTTCAAAAGTACAGAAATATTATTTTACCTCTAAATCAAGTGTTCAAAAAATAGGCTTTCAATTCTGTAGTTTTGATCAAAAAATTTTCTTTAAATATATAAATAAATTTATATCCGAATCGTATTTGTCTTAAAAAAAGATATGATTTCTTAATAAGTTATATGCGATGCGATAAATAGATAAAACCTTATTATAAACAATACCTTTAGATTCATTTGATATAATAATAAAAAGCAAAAGAAATTTTTCAATAAATTGGTTTTTTTACAAAATCTTATCGAATATTAAATGGAAATCATATCTAAAAGTTTTGTTCATTTCTGAAGCAATAATAATAATAATAACAAATAATTAATTAAATATAATTATAATAATAGCAATCATTTGATGCAATAATTTTAAGGCTTCCCCTAAACTCTTCGTTCTCTAAAAAATACTTTATTAGATAAAAAAATTTACCGTAAATTGAATTTTGCGATAAAAGAAGACTTAAATAAATTGATTAGAAATTTCCGGTTTTTTTTGTTGTTTGTTATAAAAGAGGCGAACGAAATGGAAGTGAAATAAAAAAAAATTAATTTCAAATCCTTTCGTAGGAATGTATATATATTTTTAGTCAATTTGAAGGCAATATTGAGATAAGTGTTGTGTTTTTATCAAATCATTGCAGTACTAGAAAAACAGTATTATTCGCTCAAACCTTCACTAAACAAAAGCCCATTCAATCGATTCATTATTATAACTAATAATTGCAAAATAATTATTATTATAAAAAATATATTCCAAATGCTATTTAAGTTAAGCGGGACTGTCGTCGTTGGCCGGACTGTCGTCATCGAGTGGAGAGCCAACAGACCCGTCATCACCAGTTCCACTCATAGACCCTCTTTTGTTGTTTAGATAGTTTCTGGAGCCGCCGCCCGAAGTACCCGAACGTCTGGAATGTGACAAACAATACTAGATTTACAACCAATTCAAACATTTATCCATTGCTCACAAATACCTGATTTTATTCTTCAGATTTCCGATCTCACGGGTCAGGGCGTCGTTGGCTTCGAGTGTGTCCTCCAGTTCTCTCTGCACTTTGCGACGAATGCCCTTCTCTCGCGAGCACTCCTCCTCCGCCTCATCCAACTGTCTCTTCAGTGCCTTAATTCGATTGTTCACCTTTTCCACCTGTTCCTTGTACTGGTCCGTCTGTCTGCGCTCGTCCTCCACCTGCATCATCACGTCCTTCACCTTCTTGTCCATTTTGCGCATCCCTTTGGTGGCTAATTGTCGTTCCTTCGTCTCGACTTCAATCGTTTCCTCCAATTGTATTATTTTCGCTTCGAGTGAAGCGATCGTTGATTTTGTTTTAGTTCTTTGAGAGGTTTCTAATTCTTGTAATTTAGACTTTAGTTCTTTGTTTTGTCGCTCTATAACGAGTCGTGAATTCTCTAACTTTTGTGAATTAGACTTTTCGGCCGCGCATTCAATGGTCAACTGTTCGATCTGTGTCTGCAATTTGCGAACTTTATCGATAAGTATTTCAGAGTTGCTCTGTTCCTCTTCCAGTTCCTCCTGGAGTTGACTGATCTGCCCCTCCATTCGTCTCTTCTCGTCCTGAACTAAAGCCCTAAGCGGTCCCAAAGAGTTGTTCTCTTCGTAAAGCTCTTCCCTCTCGTTCTCAGCGGTTCGACGAGCCCTTTCACTACTGGCCAGGTCTTCCTGCAGGTGCGCCACTTCCGCCTCTAAAGATTTGGCACGTTTTTCCGCGTCTTTGGCCTGTGCTATCAGTTCGTCTTTCATGGCTTTGGCCTCCTCTGCCTCTCTCTGGTAGTCCTTCATCTGCGCCTGAAGTCGTTTGTACTGTCGGAGTGCGTCGTCTTTGAGTTTGTTCCCCATTTCCATCTGCTGTTCCAAATCATGGTATTCACTCTCGTGTTTCTTTCGGGCGCCGATTGCGGCCGTCTTTTGTTTTCTCTCGTCCTCCAACTCCACCTCTAAATCCCTGACTTGTTTGAGAAGCAGTCGTCGTTTGTCCTCCGCCTGTTCCTCTCGGGCCAACATATCGCGATCGAACTGTGACTTAAGCGCCTGCATATTCACTTCGAGGCGTAGTTTCGCGTCTTCGCTCAGCTGTAACTCGTCTTCCAGTTCTTCTATCTGTGCCTTCTGTTCGGCGACTAAATTCTCGAGATTTCGTTTCGCTTTCTCTAAGTCATGGAAGTTCTTGTGCGCCGAGTCTTGATTATTGACCAATTCATCCAACTCTGTCTGGAGTTGACGCCTCGCCCTTTCCATCTCTTCATATTGCTCTTCCTTTTCTTCGAGAGCCCGGGTCAGCGACAGAATGCGGGTCTCCTTTTCTCGGGCCTCCCTCTCTGCGTTGTCGCGTTCGGCGGCTATTCTTTCAGACAATGTCTTCTCTTCGGCGAGCATTGCGTCGAACTTTCTTTGTTTCTTTTCGAGTTCAGACACTTTCGATCTCTGGCTTTCGATTTCAATGTTGAGGTCCTCCACCTCTGACTGCAATTTTTTCTTCGATTTCTCAAACTTATCCGCGTTCACCACCGCCTCCTCCAGTTGTCTCTGCAGGCCTTCCATCTCCTTCACCGACTTCTTTCTCGCCTCTTCACTCATGACCAACAGTTCCGTCTCGTCGTCGGTCTTCTTCTTCATTTCAGTCATCTGTTGAATCAATTGTGCGATTTGTTTGTCTAAGTTCTTCTTTGCCTCCTCTTCCTCTTCGATCTGTTCCTGAAGTGCATCCCTTTCCGCCTCCACTTGTCTGAGACGAGAACTTAATGTAAGCTTTTGTTTGGTCTCTTCGTGGAGGAGGTCCTGAGCCTCAGTGAGCTGTGCCTCGAGAGCACTGCTATTCTTGATTGCATGACTAGCGCGTCGTTCCAACTCTTCCAACTGAAGACTCACTGTTTCCAACTCTGTTTGCAATTTAACCGTTCGATCGCTTAAATCACTTCTCACTCTCTCAGTGTCCGTCAGTTTTGCCGCCAATTCTTGTATTTGTGTTTCCATTTGTTTACGTCTTCGGTCGCTCTCCTGTTTGGCCAAATTAAGAGCCTTGAGTTCAGTGGCCATATCCGCGTTCTCGGCCTCCAAATTGCTTTTGGTCTTCTCGAGCGCCCCCTTATTCTTCTTGAAGTTATCCAACTGTTCGTTCAGTTCATCGATAGCTTTGGCGTGTTTTTGACGAATATCTAAGAACTGGGACTCGTGCTGACTAGACTCCTCCTCCAGACTCCGCTTCAGACGCTCCAACTCCTGCTCCCGTTTCACAGTCAGGTCCTGTTGGGCTGCCGTCACGTCCAACGAGTCCAGTAACTCATTTTTCAAGGCCTCCAACTCCTCGTTCAGGTCTCTCTTCTGTTTCTCTGCCTTAGCTCTGGCCTGTTTCTCACTTTCCAGGTCTTCCTGCACTTCCATGAGTTGAGATTCCAGTTCTCGCAATAGTTTGCTCGCCTGGCCTTTCGAAGCACTTTCTTCGTCGCATCGCAACAACGCTTGACTCAACTCTTCTTCTCTTTTGCTGAGCTGTGTCTGTAAGTCCTCTACTTGTGAGCGCTTCTCATTCAACTGCTCCCTTATGTCGTTGAGCTCAGTCTCAAGTCTTCGTTTGACTCTTTCGAGTTCTTGTCTTATCTGTGAATTCAATCAAATAAATGGATTTCAATTGATTTCAGAAAAAAACAACAAAAAGAAAAAGTTTGAAAAAAGAGAAGAAAAAAGGTTTGACTGAAAAAATTAAGAAAAGAGTACTTCAACCAAACCATATCCCAAGTAAAACAATATTAATATAATTATCAAAACAAATAACGCCAGCATTTAATAAATTAGTTAAATCGGGAGAAATATTTAAACAAAACATAATTATAAGTCAATCAAAACCAGTTATGTCTGACTCCCACCCAATAGTTACACAAATGCCTTATCTGTAAAAATCTCAATAAAACTTATATTTTGCGTCACTTTTTCCTTATTTTTCAATTTATTTATTCATTCATTCATTGCTCCAAATAATTGAAAGCAATAAAAAAAAAGTTCAAGACTTTTGATAACTTTAGTTGTAGTGAAAGAATTTACTCTATAAAGAGATTGGATCAGACATGACATACCTGTTGCTCTTTTTTGAGTCTATCCTCTAAGTCGGCAATCGTCGCCTCGTGTTTCGACTTTAATTTACTCAAATGTTTGGCCTTTTCTTCTTCTTCTGACGCCGATTGCGATACTTCTGTGAGTCTGTCCTCTAAGGCCTTCTTTTCTTTGAGTAACTTATTGTTCGAGTCTTCGAGAACTGCAAAGTCTTCTTCGAGTTTTTTGGATTTCGTGTCCAAAGAGACTCTTTCAAGTTGAAGCTTTTGTCGTGTGGTCTCCTCCTCCTCCAGCTGTTCCTCTAAGTCTTGTATAGTTAACTGTAGTTTTTTCTTCTCTGCAGTCAGTGATTGGTTGCGTTCCTCTTCCTCTTCAATCCTGGCCTCCAAGTCGTGTAAAATCTCTTCCAATTCTTGTTTTCGAGCGGCGAGTCTGAGTCGGGCCTCCTCTGCCTCAGCGCACAGTTCTGTCTCCGCCTGAAGCTGTTCTGCAATCATAGACTTCTCGTCAACTATTTGTTGGAACTTCTTCTCCAACTCAATAACGTCTTGTTCTGCTTTAATCATTTGGTCCTTGACTTGTCTCAACTCGTCTTCCTTTTCCAATAGTTTGTCCTCATGTTTGGTCACTTCGAGGAGTGGTTTCACTTTGGTGTAGAGCCTCCACCAGCTCCAGTTCCGGAGTTTCAGATATGCGGCACAATTGCGTTGTATTATTCGAATGGCATTCAACTGTTGGAGACGTTTTTGATAGTTTCTTCGGGCGAGTAGTCCTCGACATCCGGCCTGAAAGTTCACTATTAGGTCAGAGATCTTCATATCTCTCTCTTCTTCTAATTGGGCCAAAACACCGGCCCTAAAGAATATTTTGCTTTGTCCGACGCGGTATAGATTAGGGTCTAAGTCCAGGGCCACAATCATCTTCTCACACGCGAGCTTCCCGTCCATAAAGCCCTTTGGAATGGCATTGGGTGTCAAGAGTTCATACCTTTGTCTAAACTCTTGAAACGGTATTCTATTAGGGAATCCCTGACGACATATTCGGATGCCTTCGAGCACTCCATTGCACCTCAACTGATCCAAAACCAGTGGAGCGTCTATTTTTCCCGCCTTCTTCTCGTGATTAGGAATAATACAGCGAACAAAGTTGGGGTTTGTATTACGCAAAGTCACCATTAATTTAGACAATTGGTCTTTATAGAGCTGACTGACTGTGCGAAACATTCCCTTTCGCGTTCGGGCGCCGAACTGTGTGTCTCCCATAGTGGCCACACCCATACCAACAATTTCAGCTAAAAATTAAAAATTTTTAATCAATTTTTATAATTTAATAAATAATTAAATCACTCGAACCGTCTTTCCATATCTGAACCACAAATGAGTCCAAAGAGTTTTGCAAAAGTGAGACCACATTCTCATTCAGTGGATCCATATTTTTCATTAGCCATTGAGTGGCCAAATAGTCAACCTTTGGACAAAGCAATAATAGGTTAGAATACAAGTGCAAAGATGGGTCCAACAGAGGCATACCTTTCCCGCGTAATGAATTATACTAAAGTCTGCGGTTCCGCGAAAATCAGTCTTAATGAACTTCGGGTGCGCGTTGTGGGCAGACATCAATTTTTCGACAAATGTCTTGTCTGTGGCTTTGGGAAACCAACATTCCTCGTCCAAAAGGGCCAAAATGCCCATCGGCTGAGACACACAAATCGGACATTAATTAAAAAAATTCATTTAAAATATTAAACAAAACAATACTTTTTCGATCAAATCTATTGTCGGCTGAAGATCGAGACCGAAGTCAATAAACTTCCATTCGATGCCTTCGCGCTGGTATTCCTCCTGTTCTAACACAAACATTGTATGATTGAAGAGTTGCTGTAGTTTTTCATTCGTGTAGTTAATGCACAGCTGTTCGAACGAATTCAGTTGGAATATCTCAAAGCCTGCGATGTCCAGAATGCCTATGAATGAGGCGCCCTGTCGTTTGGTCCGGTCCAGAGACCTATTGATGCGGTGGACCAACCACTTGAACATTCTCTCATAGCAGGCCTTAGCAATTGCTTCAACGGCTGACTCGACCTGTTCTTTGGTCTGGGCTTTAGTCACATAATCTCTGCCCACTTTGAGTCGGGGTCTGAGGAATGCTTTGATCATTTCAGTGACATTCAGTCCCAAGAGATGACTCACTTTCTGCGCGACTGTGTTGTCGGGTAGAGTCGCCTGATCTGAGTTCCTCTCCTGTTTGAACTTCATGTTCCCGAACAGTATGACAGAGGAAACCACTTTAAAGATGGCACTTAAGTCTTCGGCTGAGAGACCCATGATTTGCATGGCCTGAACTGTATTGTTGAACTCCACAGTCTCGTCCACTCCTGGCACCGGAAGATTTCCGTGACTTAAAAACGTATAGTTCTTCACGTCTTCTAATAGGAATTCTTTTATTTGTTCCGGTTGTGTGCCGTTTAATAATTGATAGAATATATGAAAACATCGTTCGTCGACCGCCTGTCGAATTGTACGCGACTTTTCCAAGAGGTCTGAGAAATGGACAACAAGTTTGGCATTAATTACAGCTAAAAGACAACAAAAACAATGGTTTACTCACAGGTTTCGATGTTAGCCCCGGCTATAAAACCCGAGGCATCGAAATTAATTCGAATGAATTTTCCAAAACGCGACGAATTGTCGTTTTTGACAGTCTTTGCGTTTCCGAACGCTTCCAGAATTGGATTGGCTTTGAGTAACTGCTGCTCCAGTTCTCCGATTATGTTTGGCGGCGGCGGTGTGTGGTATGTGTGCAATGAGGTTGAGGTCGAAGTGCGGGGTTTAGAGGACGCGACATAAGCCAAGTATTGAATCACTTTTTTGGTGTTTTCTGTTTTTCCGGCGCCGCTCTCACCGGTGCACAGAATAGACTGGTCTTCCCTGTCCTGAAGCATAGACCTGTAGGCGGCGTCAGTGACTGCGAAGATATGTGGCGGCACTTCATGTCGTTTCTTGCCTTTGTATAACTCAATCACTTTATCCGTATATATCGGGAGTTTCTTATAGGGGTTCACCACTACACAGAACAGACCCGAATAGGTGTAGATGAGACTCGAGAAGTACCTGTCCTTCAGGTTGTAGAGGACGGAGGCCTCATTCAGACAGGTCAGTTCGGCCATGTCCTCCACCTTGTTGAACCTGGGTGGGTTCATCTTCTGCACGTCATCCTTGGCCACAATGCACTTCTTGTTGGTTTCGATGATCTCCACCTCGAGTTCGTCCTTCTGCTCCACTTTGACACTCGCGGCCACAAAGCCCTGGACTTCGTGTGGGATCCAAACGAGTCGTTTTGCGGCCCATTCGGCAGTTTTGGTCGGATCGTTCACTACAGTCCTGTCGACGGCCAGGAATTTGAACTCCGGGTCCACTCGATTCACATCGGAGGACATCTCTGGACTGATGTCTGTCTGGTGGGAGTGATTGGTTGGACTCAAATCAAATCAAACTAATTGTGCAAATGTTTGAATCAATTAATAAATATTTGTTTCACTCTCTCTAAGCCGTCAAACGAGTCTTCGCTTATTATTTACTATAAGATGGCATAAGAAGACACGCCTTTTCACTCTTAACATCACTTCAAATAACTTCAAATCATTCATCAAAACCATTACAATAAATGTCTTTTAATTCAAACCACTTTTCTATTCAAATCTCAATATAAACTCAAATTTAGGGCCAAATTGTTTAATAAACTATTTATACGTTATTTCTGGACATTAGATAAGAATCAATGGAAAAGTCAAACGAAATGGCAGTCACTTTACAGCCAATGATTGGTGTTTGGCCTACAATAAGGCCGTACTTATTGCCAGTGCTTAGCGAACAGACAAGAGTGTGAGTGCAATGTCTAACACAACTGCCATTAATTCATACGTTTGTCGGCCAACAATCACACCCTTCCTATCACTGTATGAATGCATGCATTACTGCATTACTCTATTCACTCAACACTATATACAGTAGAGTAGAGTTACTGTAGTCTAAGAGTAGAATAGAGTCTAATCCAAGCACTGGCGGAAACTCAAGTATTTAACAAAAATATTTGTTTCCATTCAATACAACAGTTGATCCAAAAAAAGTTACAAAATATAAAAATAATATAAAATAGTTATAAAAACTTTATTTAAACATATTTTCAAACCTATAGCTAATAAAAGCTGTTGTATTGGCTTTTGTGAGTCATTCCTCTCCCTTTTAAACCGTTTCTCTCTCTCAACCACTTTATTAAAGACTATTGAAAATCGAGAATTTGATAAAAATGTAATTAAAATCAAGGCCTCTCTCCCTCTCTCTCACACTTTCCAACAGTTTTCTCTACAACTCTTCCAAATATAGCATTCAATTGACATAATATGAGTCAATCAAACAAATAAAAACGATTTTTTGCTTAAAAACACAATCTATTGAATCAAAAGTAATTTAGAAACTATTGAAAACTCAATTGAAGTACAAAATACTTTACATCGGATTTGTGTGAATTTCTGTTTTTCCAAATCTCTTGCGTTTCCTATTGAAAGACGAAATTCCAAAACAGGATTTGTAGCGAAAAATTCTGTGCACTTTATCTTTCAAACAATTAATAATTTAGATTAAATTCTTTTGATAAACATTTCTTTTTACAAAACTTAATGCTTAAAAATTCAATGAATTCTTTGATCTTATCCTATGTTTTGAATAATCGAAATATAATATTAATATTCAATTCAAAAATCGAAATATAATTTATATAACATTTTAAGTAATTTTATTTTTGATGACTTGTGTCGACTCTCAAAGTCAACACTAAAGCACAGAATATTTTAAACTAATTTTTTAATTTTTCAGATCAATTCAACACTTGTTCCTGAAGTACAGGTACTTCACATAAAAACAAAAACAAAACCGAAAGCACAATAAAATTGCATTTTATGTATAGATTTCTAATAATTTTATTGTTTGATCTTTTTTTTAGAAAAATTATTATTGTCTACAATACAATCATAGAGTCTTATCACCAAAATGTCTATTAATGTATAATTAGTCAAAAAATTTCTTAATATATTTTAATGTATATAACAGTTACTGTATTGTAATGGCTATAATCTGATTGAGAAAATGCTGTGCAAAACAATCTTCAGTCGCGACTTCATTAGAATTAATACAACAAAATATATTTAGAAATGAAATTAAAAGTTTTTGTTAGACTTAGACATCAACTCAAGTGAAAAGCGATTAATAATTAAGAAAAAACATATTATAAGCAAATATATGAATAAAATAAGGCTTTCGTTAGAATTGAAATTAAATATTAAATAAAATTTTGTTTTTTATATTTAAAATTCAAAAAATGTATGTTTTTATATCTGATGTTATTTAGTCTCAAAAGTTTCAAATTGTTTTCAGAACAAAAGATTTGTCGAATAAAATAATTAATTAAAATCTACAGTAAATAAAGTCACAATAGATGAGCAATAATAGCAATAATGATAGAAACCTATAATTTAGTTGGTTTTTATAGACACTATTCTAATTAGTTAGACATCTCTGACTAGAATCTAATTTTTCTGCCAATTCTTTTGTTTACATTATTTTGTTTAAAACTGTGAGAAGTTATGTAAAAACCATTAGTTTTGTATTGTTTTTCTGATAAATCAATGGTTTGTTTTAAATGATATACTAATTGCGATTCCAAGAAAAGGCTGTTAAGAGTTATGTCAATTGCTTTATAACAAAGAGCCTAAAAGTTTTTATTTAATTAATTGTGCGAACAGTTCAACACTAAACCGATAATGAGATTAAAGAGTTATAGTGTTCGAGGTTTCGCTTCAAAATGTCAGCGCAGGGACCCAATAGGCGCTCAAAGCGAGCCCTATCCAGTTTCACACACTTAAGCGGTCCTTTGGCCACAACTGTTGCCGCACGGGGTCTGTCCAACAGTAGTGCAATCTCTCCGAAATAGTCGGATTTGCCCAGTCGTCCCACTTCTACCTGTGGCTCATCTGCTGAGCGTCGCTGCAGTACAATAGCAGTGCCCTCTTCTATGACATAGAAGTCATCTCCCGGTTCGCCCTGTTTTACTATAACGTCCCCGTCATTGAACTGAACCGGTGTTAATGCGTCCGCAACTGTAAGTCTTTCGTAGTAATCGAGACTCTCTTTGATTGGTTTTAAGCAAAATATAAAATAAATCAAACGTTAAATTAATATAATCTTTGGTTGAATGCAAACAAACAATACCTAAAATCGAAACTTTTGATAAAAATTCTTCGTATAATTTCCTTTTCCTAATAATACTTCCCATAAGAATCCTTCGATATGTGTCGCGATCTATAGCCCATAATTTGACGGTATGTCTGGCTTTAACAGTGGCCGCACGTGGGGTGCCGTAAATGAGGGCCAGTTCTCCAAAACTGCCGCCCTCTCCGATCGTTGTCACACAAGTGTTGTTGACATATATCTGTAAAACAAAACACACTATAGTTAAGTGAATGTCAGGTCTGAATGAATCAACTGAGTGTCCATTACTTCGACCTCTCCCTCGTCGATGACATAGAAGTTGTCCCCTTCATCGCCCTGTTTTATAATTACTTCTCCCGGATTGTGAATCACCGGAAACATTGCATCAAAAATATCACTTTTTTGATTGTCGTCCAAATGCTTAAACAAAACATTTTTAGACATTGCTTTCTCCAGAGATGACTTCGCTTTGTCGTCTTTGGGCACAACCTATCAATTCATTCGTTAGTCGTTTCAGAATAACTCCTCAGAAATAGAGTCGAAATTCAAAATACCTTTTTTACATAATTTTTTACATCGTCTTCACTATAAGTCTCAGCAGAGACGCCACCCCTTCGGGGACGTTGTGTAATGTTTGGAACGGGTGATAAGTCATCCTCGCGCTCATTGTCCGGAGAAGTGGGCGCTTTTTGCTTAGCTTTTACCGCTTCTTCCTATCAAACGATTAATTCAATAAAAAACAAAATTATTGCAAAACATTTGAATTTTTAAATAGTCTTCAATCAAATGCAAAAATGCTTCAAATTTTGATTAATCGTCTCATCAATAGTGAAAGGAATTTAGTATAAAATAACAAAAAAATCGATTAAAATTCCGAAATGTGTTAAAGAAATCACATTTTCCTTAAAATCTGGATTCAATACATTTCGGACATTCAATCTTGAGTTCAGATTAAGGGATGAAATAAAACTTTACAAAAAACTATTCCTAAAGATTACTGCTTTTGTAATAAAACGACAAATAAGTTTAGTATAAGAATGTAATGAGAGATGAGATAAAAATATTTTATTGCATTTTATTAAAGCATCAAAACTAACAACAATTATAATGAACTTTATTTAATAGTCTTTATGATGAGATTGAGCTCATATACAGCGCATTAATTAAGACAATATACTGTGTTTAGAGACAAATAGAGAGAAAGAGTATGAAATGGTTTTAAATATCATATTTAAGATATTCATAAAGTGATGGCACAGTTGTGCTAAATGTTTATCACATATTGTGTTCTCCAACTAATTAATTAATAAGTGGTCGACTCTTGTGACCCAAATTGAATATATCAATTTCTCGTTTTTTAGTTTTTAATAATTATTTGCTTTTTTATATCTCATTAATTCAATTGTAAATTACATTTCTGGGCGTTAAATGTCTTTCATTAATGCTATTCAAAGCACTTCAAATCCAACAAAATCACTAATTTATTGCATTTATATGTTTTCAATTATATCACACTTTTGTCTTAAATATAAAACAATTTTCATTAATTAGTACTAAATTAATAGAGAAATATTGAAATTATAGCAAATATCAAAACGTCTTTAAATTAATTCAAAATTCTTGATATAATTTCTATTGTAATTGAAATTAAATTGACATTAATTTCGATAATTTATATTCAATTTCGTTTCAAAATAGCGATGACTTAATAGCAATGAATAGGTTTTGACATTTAAATCAAACGAATTATTCAAATCTCATTAATATTTAAGACTTTATATCTGTCTTTAGATAACATCCGATTAGCAAAGAGTTAATGCATTAAATCAATTGTAATATTGTATTAAAAGCAATAAATTAACTAATAGTGCATTAAATGCATTCAATTTCAATATAGACTATACTCTTATTGTCTAATAATTGAATAATTGCTAAATTGTGTTAAATAGGCTAACATTTAATGTCAAATACTTTTAAAACTCGTTTACGAAATAATTATTTACAATCAATCCTTACGTAAATGAGTTAATTATATATAAAATAATTCAATTATTTTGACAAAACATTAGACAATATTAAAGACAATTCATAATTAAATGCAATTCAAGACTTTGAGAGTAATTAAAGACATAATTGAATACAATTAGACATTTAAGACATTGAGGTTTGGCTCACTTTTTCCAACGCCTGGAAGTATTCCCTCAGAAAAGTGATTGGGTTTTCAGGTCTGCCGACACATAACTGAACGATACAGTCCTTAAGGATCTGTTGAATGTTATGTCTTTGAACGTATTGTTCGCACTCCCGAAGAGACTGTTCCTCATCTGCAGAATGTGGTTGAGAAGCCATCTTTGCATTCAATGCCAGTCCAATGAAAACTAATGATAATAATTACAAAACTCACTGCACTTACTCTATAATAGTCTACTGACTGTGCAAAAGCAACTAAACTCCAAAACTGCACAATTAGATCGCATACACAGCACACAACACACCAATAGAGGGCACTTATGTCTAACCTTTAAATCAATAGCACGAGTCTTCACAACTCTATTATCTCTATAACTATTGCATTATTACAGTCCTCTATATTCAAGTATTAAGTGGTTATATAAGCCTTGAATCAACTAAACTAAGTTAGAAACAAGTTTTTGATGAACACCAGTGGTTCGCAAGTCTTCACTACTGTAGTGACTATTGCCGTCAATGGCTATGACGTCAATAGAGAGCACATGAATGCATATATAATATCCGAAAAGAGTTGATAAGAGATGTAGTTTTACAGTAAATTTGAATTTGAATGGACGGCACTATTGATGGGACCGTAGTGTCACTCCGTTTCTATCAAATCCGGCTCTACTCCACTCCCAAATATTTGCCACTTATTATAGGCTATAATGACTTGTATTTCAATTCACGAATCGTTTGAATAATTTTTATTAAATATTGATATAAAGGGATAAATATATAATGTTTTTCGCATTTAATTTATTGTTTGAATAAAAAAACAATTCATTACTGTTTGTGAGAATCAAATACACAATAATTAGTCAATTAATATCCGAAACCTATTAGTACTCGTCGTCCAAAACAATTACTTCTTCTTTAATTAAAAACTCTACCGTTTCGTCGGTTTCGTCTTCTTTGTGGCTCTGGTCGTCATCGAAGAGGTCATTATCTCCTTCTCCTCTCAGTTCTATTCTTCTCTTTTTCGATGCGTTAAATAGGGATTCATTTCTTTGACGAATCGCTTGGAATTCATTCATTAAATTCTTTCTCTTTTCTAACATATCTTTAGAGACCTTCGAGAGAGCCATTCGGTCTTTAATGTCGAATTGTGCCGAATATTTCTTTAGATTTTTTCTAATTTCCTTAATTTTCTCTTCACTCAATAGAGTGGGAGGTCTGGGCCTCCAAAGCAGTTGACAGAAACGGTCTAAACTGTGTTTACGAATCAGTCTTCCCTGAAAAGACCAGAGCCAATAGGCATTGTCCACCTGTGCACAGAACAGAGTTAGAGTAAATGCCAAATTGGCTTAAGTACACTCAAATACCTTATGCGCCCAATGACTGACTCCAGTGACGACATATCTTCCGGTCGGATCCCATTCCACGTCTGTTATCTGGAAGTGTTCTGACGTATTGGTTATCGTAAAATCAGAGGTATCTATGAATTCTAATATATAACTACTGCTCCTCAAAGACGCTAATACTATGAACTGTCCGGCCGGAGACCAAAACAAGTGATTGCATTGTTTTGCTTCGAATTTCTCTGTTTTTAAATAAATTCAGATTAAAAAATATTGTTTTCAGAAACAAATGATTTAATAAATTCTGACTCAATTGGATGACAGTTCCGCCCGGTTTTATGCCATAGAAAGTGACACTGAATTGTGGTCCTTCGCCGTGAATTATAGCAAACTTATTGCCTATCGGTTCCCAACTGAAGGCTACAATTTGTTCTGTAATTCAAGCAAACAATAGATTGTCGTAAACGTCAAAACCATTTCAACTCAGACCCAAACCAACCTTTGATTTCTAAACTGTCGACTGGTATTTGTTTTTCCTTCATATGAAACACTTCGAAGTTGTAGTACATTCCGCTGTATTTCGATTCGTTCTTTTCCTTCTTGGCCTTTGTATATCTGTCCACTTTGACGCACAAGTAGTCGCCGCACTTTTGCCAATGCATTTTACAATCGGCGACATTAAACAGATTTTTAGCTCTCAATTCATTTCGCGACGGGATCTCTAGGAGAGTGACCCTCGCGGGCACGTTCTGGTCCTCCGCCACCCAATAGGCGAGAATGTTCTGAGAGGGAGACCACGTGAAGCTACGAATGCCCGTTATCTTCAAAGACTTCTTGTCTAATAAGCCAAAAGAGGGCGTTTCGTAAATACTAAGTGAGTCCTGATGTATGCGCGCGAAGTACTTGTCGTCAAAAGACCACTTGAAAATGGGCCAAATCAGGTGCTGCTGAGGGTCGGCATGAAATGAGCGCTTCTTAGACTGTGTTCTTACGTCCCAAATGATTATGGCATTGGAATCATTGGCCAAAACTAACTGTTGACTCAGAGTAGTCACGTATTTCTCACAGGGGCTGAAGTCTATGAAACTGACGTTTTCGTGTGCGAATCGAGCCATTTGTGTGAACTCTTCTCCGCCCCATAAAGCTATTCCCCTTTTATGAAATGTCGCAAAATATGTTCCCAAAGGAGACCATTGGACAGACTGTTCGGTCCATAGCTTTCGCTCTTTGAGTAGAGTTGGCTCAGGCATTGTGTTCAAGTAAACAGCTGTCGTCTCCCCGGCCTCGTATAGCACCGAATACTGGTCAAAACAGTCCGGTTCCAACTGCCAGTAGTGAAGGTTCCCTCTGTCGACATACTCTTGTTTGACCGGCTCTTCCATTTGGTCCGGAATATTCAGGTATTTGTCTATATCTGTGAACAGATTAACGGCAAATATGTGCTGTTTATCGAGTTTGTGTCCATCGAATGTCTTCACCGCTTCCAATGCCTTTTCGTGTGTCTCGTACTCGAAGAACACATAACTAATATAAAACAAAGCGGTTTAGTCCGGGTTTTAAACATAAATCAAAGCTTAAGTAAATCAATAAATATTAACCCTTTTGTCGCATTGTTTTCATCGATTGGATAAAAATTGTTCATAATTTTGCCACATTTTGAGAACAATTTGGTTAAAACAGTCTTCAATTTTTCGGCTCTTTCGGGACCGACTTGTGGTATGCGATCCACTATTATTACATTCTGTAGACCCGACTGTTCGGTCGGTTTATCCCGTAATAAATCAGACAAAAGCTCTAAAATGTGTCAAAAGAAAAGACAAATATATTTAAATTCGTTTAAATATTAAATTGGATTAAGTTCTGAGTCAATGATATCCAAGAGATAAAGCCATAGCTATTGGAGGAGTAATGTATTGGTAGTGAGTGAACACGTGGAGTCAATTATGGCATACATTCAGTGCACACATCAATACTCACTTACATTACCAGACATTCAATCATTCATTTCATTTCAATTATTCAAAGCATTAAATAATTAACTAATAATTAAATTATAACTCAATTAAAGACCGATTGAGTTGTGTTTAAAGCACTCAATTGATTGGGAGTTTGTGTGCAATGCAGAGACCGATCCATACCTTCATCAGTGATGTCGTCGATGTAGTCCTCGGGATCACTGAAGTCCTGGTCGTGAAAGCCGTTCTCCACAATAGACTTCTTGTCCTTTGAGTCACTCATTTGGTCGTCACTATCGACGAGATTGAGGTCTTCTTCGGCCATAATTGTGCTGTTGTTAACTCATATGAGAGGAGCAGAGCATTTGACACAATGTCTGCCAAATGTTTGTAAATTAGATATTGAGTTACACATAGAGGGAGTGAACAGTACTTATGCCCTGAAGTACTCACTCGTCAGTCGATCACAGAATTGGGAGAATTTTGCAAATGTTATCACGAATTTCAGGCAAATATACAGAAATTGTTAACTTTTGTCAATTAAATTAAAAACATTCAAATTATTTGTCATCGATTATAACATACAGTACTGTATGTATCAATGAATGCATGTTTGGATAGTATGGATAGAAAACAATGTTCAGATCCTTCACACATAGTATTGAAGTCCATTTAAATTCGTTAATTGTTTTATGTCAAACATCACAGGGTTAGTCATTACTTATATAGGGCCAATATAGGGGGGTTTTTGAACACTAGACATCATCATTATCTATTAGATGAGAGCATATCAGAGAAAAACCACTATCGAAAAACCTCCCTAATACCATTTTAACCTTGGCTAATTCTAAGGTAGGGCTTTCAAACAATTGAATCAAGAATCAATTATTCTAAGGAAAGTACTGCCCATAATGAGGTGTAGCCGAGATTAGATTGAAAAAATATTTATGGACTATTTATAGTATAAAGCAATGGAATCCTATGTCACTTCTATGGAATGGGAGCCTCCAATGCAATTGAATCCTATGTCACTTCTATGGAATGGGAGCCTCCAATGCAATTGAATCCTATGTCACTTCTATGGAATGGGAGCCTCCAATGCAATTGAATCCTATGTCACTTCTATGGAATGGGAGCCTCCAATGCAATTGAATCCTATGTCACTTCTATGGAATGGGAGCCT
>JAQFXN010000648.1:0-19793 GCA_034693365.1 Liacarus xylariae | reverse complement strand
TTTCGGTCACTAATTACTTGAAAAATATAAAATAAAGCCAAACAATAAGAAAGTAGTGTATTAGCTGGATAGATTAAATATATATTGAGTTGAAATCTGACTCCTATGTAATATCTTTAACTTTTGAAAGTAATTTGTAAAATTCATCTTACAAATGATGCAAAACAATGAACGAAAGCTTTTTTAATTATTTAATTATTTTTTGTTTTTTTCTTCGATGACTTATATTTTTTATTTGATAAATGTTAACTTTCAAGAAGAATTCATTAGAAAAATTGTTACAAAATGTTTTGATGAAAGAATAAGTGACACATTAGTTCGTAGATATAAGGTCTCGTTCCCATTAGCATGATAATGCAGCTAATAAACCGATTTTCGCTCCAAATAGATAGAAATATGCATTGTAAACGAAATTGAGATAGCTATTAATCCAATTATTAGAGACCTAGGATAGAAAGTATGATAATGGGCACAAAATATTACAAGTATTACATTAATATTATCCAAATAAATCCAATTCAACAATACTTTTAATTCTGAGATAGATATAGATATAGATATAGATCTATCCTGTTTTAATTCCTTTTATAAATTCATTCAATGGGAACATAGCTCAACATTAGACATAAGGAACCATGTTGAGATGTATTAAAGCGTTCATGAAAATGATTGAAAAAGTACAATATTGGCACAGAAATCACAAAATAGAATAATTTATAAGAAAATTATTATAAAGCAGAGGTAACTAACAAGGAGAATCGGGTGAACCTGCAACTTGTTAGCGCTAATCTGTCTATTGCATAATATTGCATAAAATAAAATATTTCATGTAATGTAATTGAATAGATACTTTAGAAACTGTCACTTATTTATAATCAGTTTCTTGAATTCAAATACACATAATGTACAGTATAACCAACATACTAGCTAAAGTTTCAAATATTATAACAGCTTTTCTTGTACCTACCAGCAGCTAGAAATTTTTTCGGTAGGATACAAAAATGTCTCTAATATTATGCAATAGACAGATTAGCGCTAGCGAGTTGCAGGTTCACCAGATTCTCATTGTTAAGAGAAATTTATAAAAGTATTAATTTCAATTCAAATTATAATTGACAGTTTATAAATTTTGAAAGAAAAATAATCAAAAAATTATAAAACTGTAGAACAAAAATTTACAACAAATACATACATTTATATATATCATGTCTTATTGGTATTACACTTTTCGCTAATTAGATGTCTCGTCAATCGTTTGTATGAATAACTTATAATGTAGCGTTATCCCTGTACAAAATTTAAAATTTTTGTGTAAATATCTTACTCTATTTCCTATTGAAAATATGGGGTCAAAGTTATGTTGATTACAAACTGTAAGTTAATAATAGAGTATAAATTTAATATTATCATTTACTAGATCCAATAAACAATCTTTAATGGAAAACCTTTAAATAATTATAACAAGTTTATTTTTGCGGAAGTGCTCGAGAGATTTATCGGTAAATTTTTAATTTTAATTGTATTTTATTTTATCGATTTATGATGAACCTCCAACACGGGGTTATTAAATCTAATTTTTTTTAATTTTGTATATAAATTAAAAATTTTGCTCTATTAAAGAGATATAAAAATTTTGTGACAACATTTGGAACCGGATGATTATTTCATTTACACGTCTAGATTTTTATAGATTAACTAATGTAATATAAATGTTCAATTACATTTAACTAAACTATAATTTAATTAATATTTCATTGTTTTGAAATCAAATTATAACTCAATTAATAATTCATTTGTTTTGCTATTAATTAGAAATTAATTCAAAATTTGAAATTTAAATCATATTTTGTTTGTTTTGGAATCAAATTATAAATCATTTGTAATGCATTCCCTACACTAGCTTTTTAAGTACTGTAGTTGTGTACGTTTCACGACAATTCCCCTGGTACAATTCCCCGTGCGACATTTCCCCGTGAGACGAGAGCCCGCGGAACAATTCACCATGGGTGCAATTCCCCGCGGTACAATTCCCCGTGGTTACAATTCCCCGCGTGTACAATTCCCCGTGGCACAATTCCCCGTGAGTACAAACCTTCGTGAAACATTTTCCCGGATACAATTCTCCTTGGCTCAACTTATAATAGCAAAATAGTTTTTGGGGAGATAATTACGATTTTTTATTACTTACACATTGTATAATTCAAATGTGCATCATAATGTTAAACATATTTATTCAATTATTAATATTTAACCAAAAGATAGTCACAAGGGGACCTCATGGATAGTCTATATATGTAAATGACCAATATATGTTAAATAAGAAGATTATAGCCCCTTCCACATCACAATTACATATTGAATTTATCACAAAATTAAATAAAATATGATTATTTATAGTTTGAAATGTTAAATTACTTTATAAATAACTGTTTTTAATTTTTTAAAAATTTATTTTAATTTAGTATTAATTAATTTAATTTTAAATTCAAATGTAATGGGCGAGTAGTTTAAAGCGGTTCATTATTCCAAGGGAGATATACCCACGGGGAATTGCACCCACGGGGAATTGTACCCACAGGGAAATGTGCTACGGGGTATTGTGCCAGGGGAATTGTCGTGGAGGCAGTTGTGTATAGGATATTTCGTCATAAGGAAATCAATCGAAACACACAAATGTAGTCTTAATAACAAAACAACTTTACCCAATGGGTAAGTCGTGATCAGCTCTGTTAATATGAGTTAACACATCATTTAATTTAAATTTTATTTATACGACTGGACAGGTGTGTCGTGGACTCTGCACTCTTGGATGCAAACATGAGATGCGTTTGGACGGCATTACCGATCAATTACTACAAGACTTTCTCCACTTATGGCCCGACGATTGCAGTACACAATTCATTGACGAATGTCTTCCACTTCTCTTCTCTATCTTCAGACACAGCAAAGTATGGATACAATTGTTTAAAATTAAATAATGATTTACTTTTATATGTGGTGTTCAGTACCTAAACATACATTTGCTTCTTTTGAATCACTTTCAAGAAGCAGTATATCGAACATGAATTTGGTTTCTCCTTTAATCTTAACATAAGTTTACCATGGTTATTATAAAATGCTCAATCAAGTTTAGACTATGTCAGGGATAGCGAAAGAAATTTCCGCGAGCAAGGGAGGTATTCCGGCCTGTGACGTCAGAACTTTGCCAAACATTGGACAAGGGGTGCAGAAGAGGATAGAGCGCAATCGTCAAATTCTTGCAGAATTTAATTAAATAAGACATAATTTAAGAGAATTTCGATCGATTTTGCAAGAATTTGATAAAATTCTGTTACTTTTCTAAATATTTATACAGAATATTACACAATATTCTACAAAGCGCATTAGGCGCTGCTTTCTTCAACTTACTAAAAGATAGTGTACCTCGAGAACATATGGGCTATCCGGTCAAAATAATAGGGATACTTCCGGGCAGATCTTTTTTCTCAATCATTGAATTATGCTCAATAATTGTGTGAACTGCAAAACGAAATTATATATTTGACTAAATTTTTTACCAAACTATTATCTGAATAATCAATTTGATTATGCTTTTTATGCTAAAACTTTTGTAAACAAGGAGATATCAATAAAATGGAAACGTTCAGGAAAAATAATTTAACCCATGACCAGACCCTGAAACCCCATTTCCAGCAGCTAGTATTTTAACAAACAATCTAATACTTGGTGTTTAACATTTTACCGGGATCAGAATGTTGATATAAAGCTTCCACTTTATCGATATGGCCTTGTAATATTAAACAAAAAACTAAATTCACGTTCAATAGACTACTCAATAAAATTGTATCAAAAGAAGCAAATGTATGATATGGTACTGAAAGCTATATATATGTCATTAATCAGTTTGATTTTGTACAGAATTCGGGAACATCTCTACTATTGGCCGATATTTTGAGCACCTGTTATGGCAAAGACAGAGTGAAAGCAATTAGCAATTTATCGCACATAAGGGGCGCCAGAATTGATGCCAAATATGTGAACAATAAGGAGATGTCTGACTGTGTATTCCGTGTAGAGAATCGTGTCTTTTATGCGCATAAAATAATTTTAGTCAACGCTTCCAAACGTTTCCAATCAATGCTCTCAAACAAGAATTGTATTGAATCTAATAGTAATACTAATAATATTTGTTATATCAATGACAGCATTAATGGTTCACAACATAACACACAAACAAATATCAATCCCATTGTCATCAATGATATCAGATATGATATATTTGAGGTCAGAATTTCAGATATAATTTAACAAAATATTGTTTTAATTTATATTTGTTTAGAAAGTAATGCAATTCCTATATAACGGAGGTTTCGATGACTTTGAAGTCCAACAAAACGATATTTTAGAGGTTTGTCTAATAAAAGATATTATTTTTATTACAATTATTTTTTAAAAACTGTAAATGTAGTCTAAATTCTATGTTTCCCTATCAGATTTATTTAACATGCTCAATAATTAAATGCATTATTTGCTAAATTTATTCAAATAACTTAGTATTTAAGCAAAAATTACTGTCCATTTCCTGAATTGTACTGTTGTTTTGAATCGCTTTCTAAATTCCTCCACAAATATTAATACTATTCAATCGACATATTTTACTTCAGATTTAAATAATTATTACAGTTTTTAAATATATATCTTTCATTTGCTGCTTTATTTTCTCACTACAAGATTTATTAAGCAAAAAACTACTCTTCAATATAAAAGCTGTTTTCAAACATTGAAGATAATTCGCAAGTTGAAACTTCAACCATTTTATTGAAAATCTGTTTTATGGTAGATTTTGGAAAAATTGCTAATTTCTCTAACCATGAGGACTGTCTGAGGCCCACGGAGTTAAATGATTTAACTCATATGATTTGATAGCATATTGAATGAAAATAATAACCTGTGAATATTTTTGTAATTACAAAGGTTTAGGGGAATTATGAGGGTTTGAAAATACAAGATTTGGACAAATTAGCGTACAGTATACCTCAAATTGTTATGCGATTCACCCAATATATATATATATATCGTTGGAAAGCTTACACCAAGACAAGTTGAACGGCATATGACACAGTCTTGACCATTAGTGTCGGCATCAGGTCAGATCTGGCCATTTACCGGAGAATTATTTTTTGCATATTTATTTCCAAATTACATAAGCTTTCCAACGATGTATATATATTGTGTAATTCGGATAACTGGATCAGCTCTACGGTGAGCTAATTTGATATATAATTTTCTATTTTCAAACCATCATTATTCCCTTAAAACTTTGTAATTGCAAAAAATATTCACAGGTTTTTAGTTTCATTCAATATGTTATCAAACCATATGAGTTAAATCATTCAACTCCGTGGACCTCAGACAGTCCCTCATTGTAAATATGTTTTAAGTGGGATATATTAAAGAGTTTTATTCATAAATAGCATTTTGACTTTACCCACATTTCAACTTATCTCAAATCTTGCTTTTACTTCTTACTTTAATATTTACAAAATGTTGATTTTTATTTTTAAAAATCTAAATTAAACCAATCAAGTACAATTTGATAATTACTTCAATTTTTAATTAACAGATTTTTTTGATTAAAAAATAATTCTCATATAATTCCTCATTTAGTTGATGTCTGCGTCCATTTATTTCCAATTGGAATCACTGTTGCGCTACTGTGAGATCCGGTGCACCCAATGTGTGTCATTAGACAATGTTGTGCCCATTTATATGAATGCCCTCTTATATAAGGCCACACAACTCGTCCAATACTGTCAACAATTTATTTTACAGAATTTGGTAGCTTTGCTCACATATGACACAGCATTGAGTGAACTCTTATTTCAGACCAAACCTATTAAACACGACCTCTTGTCTGCACTTCAGTACACATTAGAGCAGACCATTAAAGAGAGACAAACACCGCATAAAAATCATTTCATCAGTAAATCAACGAAAAATCTATAAATGCATTGAAATCAATATTAATGTAATGAAAGCCAATAATTGCAATATTGTTAATTGACTATAATAAAATTTTTCTATAAAAATATTTAAGAATATAAATTAATAATTTTTTTGATTAAAAACTGTAACTGTTATAAAATATAAAATATGAGTATTTATAAGAAATTATATTTGTTTCAAAATTAAGATATTTGTGTGATGAAATATAACAAATGTTTAGCCCCTTATTTTTAATATAAGGGGATGCCATACGCATCTAATTTTTTCAATTTTGACATAGAATTTGATGCTTAATCGAATATGCTTGGTCATTGTTGGCTAGCTGATTTTCATTTCCCAGACTTCCCTACTTAGTAAATTGTCTGATTTGAAAAATATATCTTGTATAAACAGTAAAATATTTTTAATATGAATTTTTATTCGTATAGATATTGAATTTATATAAAGTCAATGTATTAAAAACTGTAATTTTGATTTCTTATAGATTATTTCTTTAAATAAAAATATGTTTAATATGACGGTTACAACACACAGTAGAATCAGTTTAGAGGTAAAAATTAAAAAAATTATTGTGTCACTCCATCTGGCCATTAGCCGGTAAAATTTTTTTTGGAAAGATAATAAAATATATATTACATAATGTGATATAGTAGGTGGCACTAACGCGTTGTAGGATTATCGACATGTCCTTGTTAGACTAATAGACTGAAAAGGTATTATTCAATAGAAAATAGCTTTTATTTGGATTAAGAATAAGATTGTGCTCTAGATTTCGTCGCAAAAGAGACTTTTATGAGTTTAATGTCATTCGCAGACAAATTGTGAGATTTCGTGTCTTGAACTCGAAGTTCTTGTGGACTAAACGCCAATTCATGTACTGTTGAGTCGCTTCTAATTCTGTTCAGAAGTCTGTCTCTCATCTCATTGCTGTCAACCAAAGCGAAACCAATGGGCACTCTATAGGAGAGGTGGTAGTCGTCATTGGAAGCCATCTTTTGGATGTCCACTCTCTTGGAGCCCAAATCCAGTGACGGACCTGAAAGAGCACCGGCTAATACTGCGCCCGGTTTAGACTGATAAGAATGCGCCAGTTCTGGAACGGCAGGTTCTTGTGCTTCACTAATAGCCGAACCTATTCTTTGTGGTCTGAGCGACGACGCGATTCTCTGAGGAGCACTCAGTGCGGACACGAACTTCTGCGGACTCATCGGAACAGTGTTTCCGAACCCGGCATTCGACGCAAATGAAGAGTGACTGACCTGTGCTGTGATTTGCGCCGCATTGGCTGAGTTGTGCGCCGAACGTTGACCACTGGCCACAATTTGTTGTATGTCCTCAATGACCGGCCGGATGTACTGCACGAGCCGTCTGTAGGGCTGAATTATTTCCGTCAACTCCTGAACAACTGGTCGAAAGACCTCATGTCTGACACTTTGGAGCACATCCTCGCTGTGCGTTGACTCCACTACTCCGGCATTCGTTGCTATTATTGACAACAAATAAGAGCCGAAATTAAAAACACATTTCATTTAATTTATTCCAAAATCGGACTCTCTTTTCATAGCATTTGGTTCTGGTTCTGGTTATTCCGGTTCCACTTTAAGACTACTTAAAGTAATTGTTTCTCAAATAAAATCATTCAAATCTACATTTATATCATTAGCTAATGAACGCATCTCTTGATTGCGCGACTGATTCTCAATCACTGTTTCTTACTTTTTCTTACTTTGATTTCTGTGTTTCGATAACTTAGGAGAAGAGAATTTCTTGATTTACCGCACATACCAGTGCTTTAATTGAGAACTCAAAATTAAGAAAACCAAAAAACACAACCAAAAAAAAACTGAAATCAAATCTTAATATTTTAATCATATCTTAATCTTAATAAACCAAATGTTAAGTTTTGACTTCTAATCAGATAATAGAAGCCAATGGTTTCAATTCATGTTTAGCAACAGTGAACCACATTCTCGCCCAGACCTCTGCATCTAAACCAGTTCTTCCAATCGATTATTTATTTCCTAAACTATTATCAAATTTAATGATATTTTTTAATGACTATTTGTTTTTCTCCTCTTTATTCTCGTTTCTCAAATGCATTTGAATGAAAGGCATAACTATTTAGGAAAACACTATTAAATAGTCATTTCATTCCTAAAGAGTTTAAGAATTTGCAACTTTTACTAAAGTTATTCCAATAAAACAGATAAACAGTTATTCCCTATACTTGACCGAAGTTTAAGTAAAATAACGCATTTCTCAATACATTTGCAATTAATTTGGGATAAAATAAGAGTAACTTTTCACAACTCATACCTGCATTGTGTTGTTGTTGGACATGTACTTTTGGTGATTCTGTTCTGAAAACAATAGCCACCGGAGTATTACTAGCGCTGACTTCGATCACTGGATTACTACTTCCTACTTCTTCAGGTGTGTCCACATTCACTGTACTCATAGTTCTCCCGGTTGTTTTGGCCACTGTTTCTGAACCCATACTAACACCAATTCTGTGAGCGGCGGATAAATAGTTAGACATAGTTTGACCGGAATTCAGAATCGCAACGATTCGGTCATCGACTCCAGAGTTGGCTACAGATTTGCCGGACGTAAGCCGCGATCCATAGCGACCACCGCTTGCAATCACCGGAGTTAGTGTTGCGATCAAAACCACAAACTGTGCAAATATTTAGAGAGAGATTAGTAGACTTTAAACTTATTTAAACTTCAAAGAACTCCTGCATCCCTTATAAGACTTCGTGTCAATAGTTTCTAATACCCAAACTCTAAACTAATTTTTTGTTTTATTTGAAAATCCAACTGAACTTCAATTCTTTACCTCAAAACCAAACATTGTATGAAATATTGAATTTGATTCACACAAACGATGACTTCAAGTCTTCAAGTGCTTTCAGATTAGAGAGAATGGAGAAAAGAAATTAGTATTCGTTCGTCACTTATATAGTGCTCAAAATAAATGCTGATTAATATTCATGTTTTTAATTTGTAAAAAAATAAAACAATAAAATAAAGTGGAAATAGTTTATGGGTTCGTTTGGAAAGTGATTCAACTATGGTTTTATGATCTCTTATCTCTGTCACAGAACTGAAGGCATTACTGATTACTAAGTAATCAGAAGAAAGAAAAACTCAACAAATGTCAGTCAACGCTATTTGCGAATCTGAATTCTGCCTGAAAGCAAATGCTTGCCTTAAAATTCGTTTGTCAGTATTTTCTAAACTGGTATCTTCTAATTCTGTGAGAATCATTGATAGCTTATTTTACGGGTTGCACATCAAATGACCTGCAAGTTAACGGAGAGCTGTGAAACAGTAAACGATGCTAGCTTATTTGTATTGATGTATTGATCATTGCTTTAATTATAGCTTTTAGTCCGGTTTCAATTTTAATTGATCTCATTTGTTGATTTCTAATTCTTCGTCAGTAATAAAAATCTAATAATTTTCAAATAAATCCTTACATTGAAAACTAAAAAAACAAATCAAATTTTTGTTTAGAAATTTCATTTGAAAATTCGTTGATTCAAGCATTTTAGATATTGTTCTTTTAGTAAATTATTGCGAAGAAGACCTTCACAATCAAATGGTAGAGAAAAATATAAATACTCTATGAAGACTTGTATACATAAAAACTAATATTTTTATTAATTTTGAGATTTTAATCAGATTTAAAATTGAGATAATATTCTTTTTTTTGTTGGACTTTTAATTTATTTTTCCTATTTTTAAAATATATTTTTTCACCTGATTATTTAAATTTATGCAAATATAGGCGAATGAGTTGATAATCAAGTCACATTCGGTTTTTAATTTACAAATCATCAGTTTATATAATTTGTATTTATTTCAAAATTAATTTCTAAATTTTATTTTATTCACATATTTGTATTGAAAAATTCAGCTCAAAGTAATTTTAAAATTCAAAGCATTTTTCTTACTATAGTTAGAATATCTAAATTCATTGATCATAAATCATGTATAATCCTGAATATGTGTTCGTCAATACGAGTCAATGGACTTAAAGCAATCAATGGGCGATGACTAAAACGGCACCGATTTTAAAGCGGTGCCTGAATATTAAAGGGATGTTCAATACAGTCAAATTCCTCAATAGTTAGGAATAGAATAAAATTGAAACAACCAAAAATTTTCATGCGCAGCTCAGGGGTGTCTAAATCTGTCATTTTATACATCACTAAACAATCGTATGCTCTCGACTGAATATATCCTATAGCGTTTTATCCTCCAAGTGATTTAAATGATTAAAATAAAATTTATATAAATAAATGATTTCAAAATTCATAAGCTGTAGTATTGATTTTATGATCAAAACTATATTTTACAAGATATTTTAATATATTGAAATTATTTATATTTTATTTTATTATAATATGAAAATAATGATAAACTGTAACTTTGAATTGAAAATAATTATTTAAAAATTAAAAATAATTATTTTAAAACTGTATATTTAGATATATATTTATTCTATTTGGTGGGTCTCAGACGACGCCATGAGGAGCGCATGAAAATTAGCGATTTTTTCAATTTTATTCCATTCCTAACTATTGAGGACTGTGACTGTATTGAGCATCACTTTAGTATTCAGTCACTACATTAAAATCGGTGCCGGTGCCGTTTTAGTCATCGCCCAATCAGTGAAAGCAGGAATGTGTTTCCGCGTGTTTAAGTTTCTATGCTGTGCTTATATACAAATTGACGCATTTATTGAGATATCTGACTAATTATTTTTAATTCGCAAACGAATCAATGAATAATATACCAAGCTATTCTAATTTTTCTTACGAAATGTTCCCCTATATAAGATAAGAACAGCAGTATACTATCTTAAGCAGGATAAACTAGTCGAATTACAGTTATATAAAAAGACGGTTTAAGTAGAAAATTTTATTATCACTTAATTTCTAAATTAAAGCAAATTTTCATTAAAATGTATAATTTGAATCATAATTAGGATGAGGTCGTTGTGGTTAAAATGTAGTAAACCTCGAATTACAAAAGGTTAAGTCCTCCTCCTCTCTCCTGCTCAAAAGAGCAAAGCAGATGATTTTCAGCTAAAATAAGTATACTGTCGTTGTTTGTAAGTACTTACAAAACCGACCAGTCTACGTTTTCACGTGACTAGCGGCTACTATGGTTATGGCTACAATAATATTGCTTATAGCGGGAGTAACTTAAGAAGAAACTCTTATCTCCACCTCTTTTAGTCTTATGTGAAGTATTCGGGGCTGTGATGTCACAATTTTATCCAAATTTTGGACAGGGGGTTCCAAGGACAGGGTATTTCGAAATCGTCAAAGTCTTGCAGAATTTAATTATAAATGACGTGATTTAATAGAATTTCGACTAATTCTGTAAGAATTTTAAAGAATTTGACAAAATTCTGTTATTTTTCTAAGAATTTAGACAGAATTTCATAGAATAATCCGAAAACGGCGCTTCGATGCCGTTTTCTCAAAATTTTTATAGTATGGTGGAGGAAGGGGTACCTCGTAAGAGTGCTAGAGGTATCGGCCAAAATCATAGACCGGTATTCTGGGCTGTGCTTTCCCTGTGGCCATCGGAAATATATCTTTCTATTCGATATATAAATCGTTTCTTATTTCTATTCAATTTCAAAATATTTAGTGACTCAAGAATTGACTTAATCTTAATTCTATCCAATTAGTGGCTATTGTTGTCCAAATCAAAACAAACAACTCAATTATGCGCTCAATTAGATTGTGCTAATGTGTCCACAAATCAATGGCAAGCGTCGGCCAATTAGTAATTTGACTCTAGTTTATACAAATATTTAACTCTAAATCATTTGTTGTCCACTTATGACTCATAACCAGAGACTAGACAATTTCGGAATATAAAGTGCTAAATTTCGTTCGTAAAATCGGAAGTAAAATACTGAAAATTCGGAATTTAAAAATCAAAAATTTAATAATTTTAAGGGGGAGAGGGAGTAAAACTCAACATTTTTGAACGACAATTTTGAGAGATTTTGTCATTTTTATAAGTAAACCCTAAAAAAAACTCATCGGATTTGATGGACATTTTTTTCTAAATTTAAATACGAGAGAAAAAATCAAATTTCTTAAAAATTTAAATCAATTCTTTCATCATCAAATTGTCAGATTTATTATAAAAGTAAAAGTATTCAATCTACTTCAATATTTTTTGACAGTTTATCAAATATTTTAAAATTCTTAAAAGTTTTGATTTGAGGTAACGATTTTATTCATTTTTACCACGAAATTCTTTATAAATACATGTTTTTCGGGCTTATTTTGTAATTATCGGAAAATAGAAATTATATCAAAATTTCGGAATTTTCGGAACATAAATGGGGTCTTATTTTAATCTTTTTCTCTTGATCGGTAAAGATTTTCGTAGTTACGACAGATCTGAGTTACAAGAAAAAAGTCATATTTACGAAATTGTCCTGTCTCTGCTCATTACAAATCAGATTAAAGGTGTCTTTTATGCTAATTGTCCAAAAAGACAAACCTGTGCAGTTTTTAAAATAATTTGCCTTTAAAATATTTAATAGAGTGTGTAGATATAAATTATTCTGAATAAATTTAGTAAATATAGTAAATCTAAAATGACTATAATGTTGGCAAATTTGTGAAATTCTAAAATTCAATTCAGATAATACTGTAGAAACCTGTATATGGAGATGAAAATTGTGAAATATCTAGCTGTTGAGATTATTTTATTCTTTAGATCTAAATATTCATCTAATTATTAGATTCTAATATCTATACTTATAAAAACAAATAACAACTGATGTGCAAGGTAAGAGAGAGCCAACAGAGCAATTTATAATTGAGATATCGCCGAAATAATCAATTCAGGGTACTTTTCACATCATTTTAGAAAATCTTACATGCTGTATTCTCTAAACTAAATAGAGGGGAAGCGGTAGCTCCACGTTCGTCACAGCCCTTTGACTTCTTCCAAAAACCAATAACCTGACACAAACATACACTTTTTGTATAATTACAATCAGAAGAAATGAGAGTTAATTTTATCGTTTATTAGTAATTAATTATTACTATCAAGAGTACCAGTTGCTCATTTTCGCATCCATATTAATTAAATATAATTTGCATTAAATATTTTAAATATAAAAGCTACAACAATAGAAATTTAAATAAAAAAAATTTCAAATCGCTTTATTAACTTGTTATAATTAAAATAAAGTTTCTAGAATAATGAAAAAATTTACACAAATTATTTTTTCATTTTTAATCTTTGCCATATGTTATGGTAAGTTAAATAATAAGTAAATTCTTTTTTCACTAAAATGAAACTATTCTAGATAAATTCACTCTTGCTGATTTACCATGTGGTGATTGGACACCATATAAAGAAGAGAAATGTATTATGATTTTCGATAATGGTGGATTAAAAACCTACGAGGATGCTGAAAAAACATGTCAGCAACAAGCGAATAATTCGATCTTGATAACAGTTCATTTACAGGAGGAACAAGATTTTATATCTAATCTATTGTTCAAAACACACAGCGTTGTAGACAACATATGGATCGGTGCGAAATACACGATCGATAAGTTTAAATGGTCTGATGGCTCTGATCTGGTTTACACCAATTGGGCGAATGGAAGTCCAAAAAACAAAGCAGACCTTTGTGTGCAATTAAATTCTGACGAGACAATGGTTGGCAAATGGTCTGATGTACCCTGTAGCAAAAAGAATCTAGTTGTTTGTGAAAAGTTGCAAACTTTATCACTGGCAGAATTGCAAAGAATTATTTTTGATGTTAAAAAGAACACTGTTCCTATTGGCTTCATCTATGTTCAATTACCGAACGAGAAATTTCCTGCTGAGATATGGCCCTGGATGGTATGGAATGATGTTAGTTCATCATATGCGGGTGTTTTCTTTAGAGTTTCTGGTGGAGAAGCCGCTTTATTTGGACAGGTTCAAAATGATTCGGCACCTTATATAAGCTCAATAGAACATTGCAGAGACTGTTCCAGTCCAGTTAACTCTATACCAATCACCAGAAGTACTGGTTGGAGTGAATATGTTTCCTCAGCTAAAAGTTATTCGGCTGGAGGTGGCAGTGATGGCTTGAAATTTTATACTAGTGGTGGAGAAGTGCGACCACGCAATATGGCAATGCACGTATGGAAACGAACAGGCTAATTTAGAAATAATTTGATTTAGAAGATAAATTTATCTTTCTATGTTTTAAATTGTTGTTAAATTTTAATTTTTGAACTAATTTATACTAAATAAAATTGAAATATGACTTGGAATTTAAGCAAGGAATGGACTTTCATAAATATTTCACATGATAAACTTTATGGTAAAAATATTACTAATTTCTATAGTTTTAGAATTGAAAAAACCCCCATTTTTAATCCCAAGGTCCATAGCCTTTCATTGTTAGAACTTAAAACTGGCGCTTATTTCAGACGCTTTTTTGTCATCCTACAGTGTAGGATGACACTCTAGAACCTACAGGGTAGGACTTACTCTGGAAGTTACCCTATTTGAAAATCATTTTCTAAATTTTTTCATCATATTTTGTTCAGCACAACAGGCTGATGTAAGTGATAATAATAATTTGGGCAGATGAGTAGGTTGAGGGGTTTTCCAGGGGGTCAAACTTCGGAAATGTCAGTTTTAGATCTCATTTTATAGCTAAATTAACGGATCAATTGGCACAATATATATATTTTCTTAAAGGTTGAATAAAGCTAAATCTAATCAAAAAAATTTCTGCGGTAAGTGGTCAGCGCCGAATTGATCCCGACGGCAATGGCCAGAACCGTGTCATATATGGTTGAACTCGTCTTTGCTTGAGGTTTAAGAAAATATATAAATTGCGTCAATTGATCACTTAGTCTAGCAATAAGCTGAGGTCAAAAACTGACATTTCCGAAGTTTGACCCCCTGGAAAACCTCTCAAGCCACTCATCTGCCCAAATATTTATTACTACTTACATCAGCCTGGTGTGCTGAACATAATAAGATGAAAAAATTTAGAAAATGATTTTCAAATAGGGTAACTTCCAGAGTTAGTTCTTAATTAAAAACCTATAAAGCAAAACTTAAGAGAATGGATTCAGAAAAAAGGCTGAACTATACCAGAAATGATAATAAATATATTTTCAATGACAAGTGAGAATTACACAAAAAAATAATTAAAACAAATTTCTATTATTAAAAATCATATTTTTTAATAATTTATTAAAACGTAACAATAATTTCAAAAAAATAAATAAAAATATCTACTTTAGAATTTTTACCACCACATATAATATTGATTACTTAGGAGATTATAAATTTTCACTTTAACCACATTTATAGTTTGGAATTTAATTGAAACTTAAAATAGCCAAGATCGTCTGATAATATTGTACTCAGCTATCCAAACGATTTAGTTTAGAAAATATTATATTTATTTAAATAATTGACAAATCAATTACTTTAACGCGATGTTTGAAAAAATAAATATATTTTTTTGAGAATTACTAAAATTATATTTCAAAAAGTTGTTATAATTATTTAAGTTTTGGGAACGGGTAGGACAGGGGGTCGGGAAAGCGGAGTTATGTATATTAATGGTACATATATAATCTTTTCATAAATAGCCAGAAATTAATAGCGTAAATGTAAATTATGGCTTATAGTGGTTGTATTAATAGCAACAATCTAAAACCACGATTTATTTTTCTTCAGTTTATTTCAATTGTTTTGCTTTCAATTAAAACATAAAACACTTATTTTATAAATTAAAATATTGAAATAAATTGTTTTACTTTTGACAAAATTTGACGTAATTTTGTTGGAAAACAGACGACAATTTTGAAACATTTAACATCTGTTGCTTAGTTGCGATTTACAAAATAACCGTTACGTTAAGGTGAATGTGTGAATATTATAAATAGAGTATTGAATTTAAAAATTTATATAATTTATAAATAGAGTATTGAATTTAAAAATTACAAGAAAGCAGAAACTGACTACTATTTACAAACCAGTTTAACTATTTAAATTCAATTGATTTTCAATTTAGTTTAATTTGTTTCAATCTGGTTAAATTAACTCTAATTTAGTTAAATCTAATTCAATTTAAGAAAATAAATATTCGTTAATATCGCGTCAATTTCAAATCCATTTACAAGACTCGTTTAGCAGAGCACGCATTAGAAATCATTTCATATCGATTCGCCACTATAGTTACAATGAACTCAATTCCAAACTGTAAATGTGCTTAAAGTGAATATTTATATATTCTCTCAATAAAGTAATATTGTTTTTGGTGTTGCCCATGTTTTCGTAAGAACTAATTTTCTTAATTAATTCTTTTTATCTCGGATTTCGAAGAAAAGGAGATTATAAATTCGTTTGTACCCCACGTTAATTGAGATATTGGCCAAAGAGAGGCATAGCCTAATTACCACATTGTTTAGATGACTTTCACAGGACGACATTATTAGTTTTTTTTGCAAATTTTGTTAAACAATATCTATTGATAACTAAGTTATAAACAAATATATTTGTCCCAATACGGGTGTTATAAGCAGAGACGATAATTATATAAATATTAGCTCCAGAAGACATTTATGTGGACAAATTGTCCAAACATTTTATTTTCAAATATTCTATAGGATTCATTAAAGGAGATATTTCATATATATAGAGTTTAAGTGGAAATTTACTGAAAAATGCTTTCAATACAAAACAGAGATTAGGGATTAAAATATTTTTTGGAACTAGTTTTATATGCAGTTTTGATTTATTTGTGAACTGAATTAACTATTAGTTTTGTTTTAATTGAATAATAATTAAAATATTTGTGAAAATATTGTCTAAAATTTATAATAAAGACAATTATTTTTTTTGTCTTTTCATTCAAACATTTGTTGTGAATTTAATTAAATATTAGTTTTGTTTTAATTGAATAATAATTAAAATATTTGTGAAAATATTGTCTAAATACAAAGATTGAAATATGGCCCAAATGATTTCTCCGAAATAAAAATCGAAGATGGATGCAATTTTTTCCAAAAACGAAAACTTTACTGTCTTTGAAGGAATATTTAAGTGCATTCCCTGTGATCAATACTTTACAAATTTTGAAAATATCTCTGGAATTAATACTGTGAATGTACACAATAATTCATCTGGACATCAGTAACACTTGTATTCTAAATCACCAAAAAACGTAAATCTGATAATTTTCACAATTTTCAACAAAAATTAGCTTTATTTAATTTGCAATTAACTCCCGCAATTATGGTTGCAAATATTCCATTAGAGAAATTGGGAAATAAGACTTTACGATCATTTTTAACAACTTTTACCGATTATTCAGTTGCTTCTGTGTCAACACTAAGAACAACATATATCAATCAGGTGTATGAACAAAAAATGAATGAATTGAAAAAGATTATTGGACAAAATGATGTTTATCTAATGATTGACGAGACGACAGATTCGTTATGTCGTTATGTTTGCAATGTTATGATTGGAGTATTAAACGGCAAACAATCACAATCAATGCTTTTATCAACAGAAATAATAGAAAATTCAAAAAGTTATTTAATTAAGACAGAACAAATTTAACAGAATCAAATCTCGAACAATATGTTTTCGTTAATTATAATTATTATTTTTAATTTCATAACTTTTTTTAATTTTTTTATGCTTTTTGTATTAATTAATAAAATTATTTTCTCAAATATGAGCCCCCTTATTGTCCCCTAAATTTATTTCATTGTAAATATTTGTGTGATGTTATGAGTTAAATTTTTATAATTATCGTCTGGTTATGAGTGAAGCAAATATATTCGCTTTTCTTCTATAATTTTAATTTAAATAACTTCTCGAAAACTGAATATCAGTTAATGGTATCTAAACTGGTGTTTGAAATATATATATATATTAGAATCAAAACATTTGTGCATCAATTGTGGGAACTGTTACAGCGCTGAGCACTGGTAAGTCTGGCACTGCTATAATCATGACTCAAAACTGTGTACTTATGCTCTCATAAGCACAGGAAATATCAGTTGTGAATATAAGAGAAATTGATGGGAGAGTACGGGTGCCTAAAAATAATAAATACGGGAGAATTGGATCAGCGATACAGCAGTACATCACTGAACACCACTTGCATCCAGAGGTGACTCATATTCAAAATTAGTGCACTGAATGTATGCGTCACTCGTGGAGAGACTGTTTCTGTTCTCTCTGTTCGTCAAACATATCGATGCGAACCAATGCGAAGAACAGCAGCTCTACAGTAGTCGCCAGTAGTGCTGATCAGTGCCTAACACTCAATAGCTCTTCTCTAATATTAGTTTATTTGAATTGGAAAAACAAAGTCAATGTGAGAGACGTCTCATCTCATGGGACACACAATACTCCGAATCTCAAAAGAAGGGAAAAGGGATTCGAACTTAATTTGAATTTCGGAATCACTTATTCTTGAAATCGAAAAATAATTCAAAATCTAATCCTTAAAGAAAACTATAGTCTTATTATAAGAGTATAAATAAAACTTCAGTCAAATACTTACTCTAAACGCACCGCTATTTCCATTATCCAATTCCAAAATAAACCCCTCGACAAAACTGGACGGGTGTGGCTGCCAGGCCACAGTTATGCCATTGTTCTCCGATAAACATTCGTCGGGAATCAGTATTGGAGGTCCCGGGGCTACCATTGAAAAAAGCTAAGGTTAATTTCATATAAAATTCTTCGAATAAATGTTTTCATGTTTTCATTAAAATGTTTAAAATCGATACAATCTCTCCACAAAATTAAATATTTATGTTTGCAGAAATTGTGTGCCAAATAGTACTAAAATATTAGTTTCTTATGACTCAAAAGATGCGAGTTTTGAAATATTTTTTAGATTTTTATTTATTGCCATAAAATAAATCCAAAAAAGATGTTTTTGAAATATTTTGTTGTATGAATTGATTGTAAAACAAAAGCTTTGAAATGTTATTTAACACTAAATATTATCCATTAATCAGAAATACTCATTAATTCTTTACATAATTGACTTTTTATTACTTCAGAAGTAATGGCCGCTAAAGATGGTATCGAATGTTAATAATCGGTTATCACACTAACCATTACTATTAGTATAGCATATGCTATCGTTTAGAACACCTCCTGTGCATTAGAGGTAGCTTTTATGACCTAACCTTAATTATAAACAGTAGTTTGTATAATGCAGTGCCTATTCTATGCCAAACATTTTATCAAAAGTATTAATTAATTCTCATTTTTTTTGGTTTCAACTTTTGCTTCATTTGTGAGAACCTGTTATTATCTTTTTTCCTATACTTATGTCATATGATTATGCGATTAATCATAATCACAATCGCCTTTGTGTACTCAGAAATCTTAAACAATTTTTGATTTTCCAATAAACAAATAGTAAAGAATTTGTGTTCTGCAGTGAAGTAACATTTGAGTGGTCAGGCTTTGAGGCACTGAAGAATTGTATGAATGCACTGTAAATATGTGAATACATTTCTTCAAAAGAAGTTTGATTAATATATGCTGAAAATGGTAGAGGTATTCGCTATCGTTCTCTCACTGTGTATGTATTACAGAGAAGCCTACATTTTTCTGCTTATAAGACCCTATCAAACGTCTTATGAGGAAATAATTTCTCATATTATAAATATAAAGAATCTTTTTTCTAGTAATGGTTGGAATTCTTCTCTTGACTGAAAACTCTGAAAGAGTAACTC
>JAQFXN010000647.1:0-19809 GCA_034693365.1 Liacarus xylariae | reverse complement strand
TTCCGGGCATATGTCTACGATTTTGTCCGGAAACCCGATTAAAGGTTGGTTGCTTTGATCAATGCTTTTATTGTGAAATGCAAACCTATCTTGAATAAAGTTATCTACCTGAATATCGCTATTACTATTTTTAACAAAACTTGGGCAAATTGTAATGAATTCTGGAACAAAATTAATAGACATTTACCGTAATTGGATTTTAGACTCAAGTCATCGGAAGAACTGTTCAGAAGAACTGTTTATTAGAAATGAGTTAAACATCATTGCATTCAATTACTCATATGTTTCAATAGTTTAATTTCGACTAATTCTGCAAGAATTTACAAATTTGACAGAATTCAGGCAAATAATGAATCCTTTAAGGACTTGACATTAATTGACAAAATTATTATTTATCTAAAAATTTAGACAAAATTTCACAGAATATTTTAAAAATAGCAAAAACGACGTATATTTTACAAAATTAAGAGGGGGTTTATCTCGTCTTTTATTCTAATGAGCTAAGTGTATTTTGTCTCCCCCATTGGTCACCCCTACCCCTCTCTATACCCTAAATGCACTTTTGTATTCAAATTAATAAAATCAACAAAATTTGATTCAATTATTTATTGATTGCAAAACACAAGTTCTAGACAGTCCAGGGCTATAGCCCTACCCATGGGCTCCGAGTGCTTTGAACTCTCGGACAATCACATGATTTGAATATTTCCCACGAATTGAGTCATAATTAAAAGTCTAAAACAATATTTGAATATTTGTTTCAATCGTTTGACTGAAAGACAAAGAAATTGTTTTTAGTTTTAATTGAATTCACATTAAAGTCAATGAATGCGAGAATGGATTCAAAACGGATTAGAGTTTTGATAAATAACTGCAAAACTATTTGGCATTTGATTGACTGTAACTCAAGGGTTGGAATCAGTTTATTGGAGAAAAATTTAGTTTTAAATTACAAATTTGTAGCCTCGCATGTACTCAAAGGTATGCGCGGGGCTCAGAGGCGACAAAATTTACGTTTTACAATGCTATTAGTCATTATTGAAGAGTCAAAGATTGCAAAATCTACGACTGGCGGTGTATTAGCGCATACTTATTACAAACTACTAAAATACATCAAATATCGAAAAATTGATAAAATTGACGGGAAATGATTGATGAAGGATGAGGTGAGATGTGCCGGTGCTATGTGCCCAAAGGTGTCCGAGCGATGTTATGGGCGTTCGTTGGGTGCCATATGCCGACTGGTACTGGACCTCTATTTGTCTGACAAACGATGGAAACGCGACAAAGACCGAGGGCGATGAAACCAAATCATCCAGGCCACTGTCGACCGACAGACTGATTTGTCGCTCTACCGAATTTTTGTCGGAGCCATACGTAAGGCACGCACTCAATAAGCCTATGTCGCACAGTGTCGGCTGAGCCACAGTGCAAACACAGGTGTGAATCAGCCAGGCCAAAACGGTGCAGATTCAGCCTGAAGCTACCGTATTGGGTCAGGTATTGAGTGGTGTAATAATTCGGTGTAAAATGATTGGCTGATAGTGGGCTGCGAATAGTCGGAAAGAACTCGAATGTTATGCGACCCTCATTACTATCTGACCATTCGGAGTGCCATTGCCGGTGCAGTTCGTTACAGATACGGCTTTTGATATTGGATACTGGCGGTGGACAGTACGACACACTTCCGATGGAAAGTGGTGGGCCAGTAGTCGGAGTGTGGTTAGGATTCGGTGGGCAAATGGACAGCCTTATGCCCGTAGCTGTGAGTTTTACTATTTAGGATTGGATTGTATTCACAATCGGGTGTAGAATTGCTGAAAGAGATGATTGATTTTATTAACGAGTGACTACTCGTAAATACACATAATGACGCAGCTCTGTATGAGATCGCACAGGGGAGCGACTCGGCCAAAGCAAACAGTTCGCCCTGGAATGTAATGCAGTCGGAAGACAGCGTAAAACCTTTTGTTAAAAGGGATATACCATTTCGCCAAACGGAAAACGATGAGGTTTTTGCTGTCGGGAATGTCTTGAGCCTAATATGGATTGAGAGGTCAGCATTAAATGCAGTCGACGACACTTCAGCTCTGTCACAGGGGTGACACCGACTGAAAAAACTGACGTCCCGTTCAATGTTGTCATGTTCGATTGACTCAGATAATTGACTTTGAAGTGAGGTTATAGGCGGAGTAGCCCCGCGACGAACCCAATAGTTTGCGACTATTTGTTCCATACGGAGATGAATTGGAGGTATGCCGGAAATAACGCACAGAGCTACCGATGAAGTTGTACGGTAGCATTTCGTGATTCGAAGGGATGCAAAGCGTTGCACTGCCTCGAACTTTTTTCTGTTGAACAGTACTCGAGCTCTGTTCACCCAGACGGGTAGAGCATAGAGAAGAGCTGGCTCTATTGCACCTGAATAGATAGTCCGCATTGAGGTGGAGCTGATCCCCCAATGGGACTTTGAGATCAGAGATAGGCGGCATAAAGCTTGTTTCGTCCGCGCACACGAAATGGCAATATGTTGGTTGAAATTGAGCGATCTGTCCAACAGAACGCCCAAATACTTTATTGTCGGTGTATAAGCGATCAGAGCGCCGTTCAAACTGATTATCGGACTGGGTGTAGAGCTCGCCGCCGTCATAGGCCTAACGTCCAAGGCCTGCGACTTAGTGGCGCTGAACAGAAGTTGATAGCGGACACTCCAAGCATGAATCGATTGGAGGACAGTCGTGAATATGTCCCGCAGATGTTCACTAGAACCTCCTCTGACAATAAGTAACAAATCGTCGGCGAACGCCTGAAGTGAGGCACCGACTGGTATTTGTAGACTTAGTAACGAGTGGTACAATACGTTCCAAAAGACAGGTCCAGAAGGGATACCCTGCATGCATCCCTGTGTCTGCCGTTGAACAATTCTAGTTGTTCAACTAGATTAGATTAGGGATTAGTTCTTGAAATGACTGCAACTCTTTGTCAACCAATTCTGTTGAAAACTATTTCTGAAATAATTTCTTAAATTCTTATTACAATTCAATAACCAATTGATGAGAAAATATATGAAAATTTACAACAATTTTCAAAATAAATTCCATTTTCAATATCCGATTTGAATCTAATTTTTGTTTCAATAATTGTTTCGATAAAAAAAGTTTTAAATAAATAAATATCTGAATCTTATAATTAGAATTAGGGATTGCCAATAGGGGGTAGGGGTAGAGCCCATTTTGTAATATTTTGTGGAATTTTGTATAAATTCTTAGAAAAATAACTGAATTTTTTTCAAATTCTTGCTAAATTTTGTCAAATTCATACACAATTAATCATAAGTTGTGTGAATTCTGAATTTGACAATTGTAAAATACCTCACCCTTATACCCCCACCCCTGACTTTAAGGTCTTTTGCTATTCCTAATTATCAATTGCATTTGCATTCGTAAAATTTCAATTATTACACTTTCTTTACCTGATGTCAAATCGTGAATTTTTTGTTTGTAAATTAGAAACTTTCTTCTAAAATGCTTAGAATCGTATAAAGTTTGATTAATTTAGAAACATAATTGCTTAACAATTGATTCGATGCATTAAACTCTGAAATCTAATAATTTTTTGAGTAGTTATTACTTTCGAAAAATGTTTTTTATGACATTTGTAGGGTTTTGTATAAATGAATTCAGAATTCCCTAAATTAAAGCTTGCACTAAACTATCGAGCTCCTCTAAGCTTCTTAAGGCTGTTGTGGTTAAACCCCAAAAAATTTTACGATTATATTTCATACACATCTTAATCAACAAAATTTAAATAGAGCTTTATAGGGAGTTTTTTGAGATAGAAAATAATTATCAGAAATTTTTCCTAAAAAAATATTTATTCCATATTTAATATCAATAATAATATGAATTTATTTTTATTAGTCAATAGAGAAAACTCTGGTTAAATTAATTTAAATATTAGTAAAACGTAAATTTTTGTCTGAGTTTATTGATAAAGTCTGATTAAAAGTAGCTAAAAAATTATTCTTCATTAATATTATTATTAATAGAGCCAATTTACTGTTAGAAGACCAGAGCCCCCAATGTTTCCCCATTACATACGGTAAAATTAGACCAATAGAAAATTTTATTCAGTATATCTACAATACTATTCAAAAATTACATACTATTAATATATGTACTATTAACATACTATACAATGCATAGGGCAAAAAAATAGGGGTTCTGGTCTTCTAACAGCCAATTGACTATATAAGTGGACTATAATATTAAATATAAACTGAATAGAAATTTGTATTATAAAAAATTAATGGTTAAAATTAATAAAATAAATCGTAACTGTATATACTTTTAATCCTTTAAAGGATATCTAACCCATGCCTGCTCAATTCATCATAAGCTCTTTTTAAATTTCGTTAATCTTAATATACTGTATAGCCAATTGGTGCCTCAAAATGTTCTCGCTAAATTATCAAGCGGTTCATTAATGACGAGAAATGTACATTTAATTTCTATGAAAGGGGCTCTATTAACATTTCCTTCTGTGGGATAGCTATTTCTTCCAAAGCGGCATCATATATTTGTTTTTAACCCATACCCGGGTATGAGGCATATCCCATATTTAATTGATATTAAACTCACTTATAGTTATCTCATATTAATTGTTCATTTATTTCTTTTTCTCTGTTTCTCATTAGAAACTCTCGACTCTATCAATGATGACATAAAAAATACATTGAACTCAATTCGTGCCAAAAATTTAAATGAAGTTATTGTTCGCTTTGCCAGTCGTATACTTACATCTAATTTATATAATTTGTACGAAAGTTTCAAAAATAGTATTAGAAATAAATTCGATTCCGAAGTGGTTTCGGTTGACTTTCTAAGAGACGCCAACAATATTACAGAAAATATTAACGATTGGATTAGAGAACAAACTAATGGCAAAATTGATAGATTGTTTAGTCTTTTGAGAAATGACACATTACTTGTCATATCAAATGCACTATACTTTAGCGCCAATTGGGATATTCCATTTGATCCATATTCTACACACGAAAGTGATTTCTTTGGTTTGGATGAGAAGCAAACAAAAGTCCAAATGATGACTAGTATGAGGAAATTCAAGTATAGCTCATCCCAACAATTAAACGCATCATTGATTGAATTGCCATTCAGTGATGGAAGCAATATATCCATGATTATTGTGAGTGAATTTGTCTAATAATTTCCATGTTTGGACAAGTATGGTGATTAAATTAAGGAGTTTAAAGTCAGTACTTTGACAAATTTAGAATAAAATTCAGTGAGGGTAAGATGCTCCACTCTGGCATTTTGGCCGGATTCCACTATAGGCTCTCCACGAGGTACCCTTCCCCCCATAGGCAAGATTTTAGGAAACGGCGCCGATAGAGAGTTTTCAAAATATTTTGTCAAATTCATTACAAAATATTAATATTTTACTGTTTTCACTAAGTTTTGTATTAATAAAACCATAAATAAACTCATTTTTAGCACTATTTCATATATTTCAATCAGTTTTCATTATAAAAAACTGAAAATACACTAATTTTGGGCAATTTTTCACAACCATAAAAACACAGATTGCAATAAAAACACATTTATTACATATTGTAGGCAACAAATGAATTTTTTGAAAAATCCTCCCCTGGACACCCATTGCCAAAGATTGACAAAATCCGCCATCTTACCTTCCGCCATTGGACCTCTCTTAGGCTTTCGCCGGAAAGTATACCCCCCTCACATTTTAAAGTCTGGACATCCCTTTTTTAGGGCTAATTTCATAGAATTTTGAAAAATAATACTTAGATTATTTTGGTCGATTTATTCTATAAATAGCAAAGCTATCAAGAGTAATCATTTTTATCCAAGATCGTCCAAAATTCTTCATATATTTTAATACATTTTCTGATTCCTAGATATTGCCAAATGAAAGAAATGGTTTAAAAAATACGATTGAAAATCTGAATCTAACCTCATTTAATCTGGCATTAGATGATTTATATAACAACGGCACGACTCAACTCAATCTATCTCTTCCTAAATTCGATTTACAAACCGGTTTGAACTTAAATAAATAATTTTCAATAGAATTCGTTTTAATTGCTATTCATTTTGTTTCAGAATATAATTTAGAAAACCCACTGAAAAAACTAGGTTTGACCACATTATTCGACACGAGTGCAGACCTGTCCGGCATAACCGGCAAAAGGAATCTTAGAGTTTCCGAAGCAATACATAAGGCTGTCTTCAGGGTCACTGAAACTGGGGCCGAAGCATCGGGTGCTGTGGGCATTGTAGGCACTCCACACATGTGGATACCACCAAAAAATGTGTCAGTGAATAGACCTTTCCTATTCTTAATACAGGACAATAAGTCTGGTTTAGTGTTATTTTTGGGTCAAGTGTTAGAAATTTGATCTTTTTATTTGTGATATGACTTCTTATTTATTAAACTATTAATTATAAAATCTTTTTCTATATATTTAAACAGTTTTAAATGTAATTCTTAAATAATTAATATGTTTTCTAAAAAATTCCGGAATTCTCTTTTCACTTCAATAGTTATCAATAGAAATAAATATTTTCCCACAAAAAAAAATAAAATAAAATGACAACAAAAATAAATGTCTTTTCTATTGTAAATTATGATAACAACTAAAACATAAAACCCATTAATTAAATAGCGAACAAAAAAGACCTTCAAATATACGAAACAATCTTTTTGTGTTATATTCCATAAACAAAACTTGTATTTAAGTGACGGGAAATCATTATTTATAAGGAATTGAAACAATAAAATAAAAATGATAGTTTCTATCAAATGGCAATGTCTTCGTCACTAAAAGGATTCGGATATAAAAAGGAAAAACATGTATCAAAACAGAAAGTTTAAATATTCTCATTAAAAGAAATTATTTCAAGAATAAAATTTAAAAAGCTCAAATTTTAGTTTTTTTTCTCTAATCAGAAAAATTCCTGGAAATTCATTCACTTCTCTATTAAAAAGAGTACTGTATTTGAAACTTATTTATCATATTTAATGTGGTTATTACTGGTTTTCTTTGGCTGAATATATTTTTAATGTGTTTTAACTATCAAAACAAGTTTTCGCTTTTGTTTTAAATAATTTATTTCGTATTTTATTCAATTTTATTCGCAAGTATTTGCGAAAATCAATGGAAAAGTTGTTATTTTTTTCGCTGCATTTTTTGAAATAAAGTTTTTTCCTAATTTTAAAGTTTTATCAGTTCCTAAGAATTTTTTTTTATTGTAAAATAAATAATAAAATGGTTGGAAAACTAGTGATAATATTTGTCTCCATATTATTGGCCGTTAATTGCGAGACAAACCAAAATGAATTGATTAGAATTAATAATAGATTAGCATTGGATCTGTTGAACACATTTCCATCGGAAGGCAATAACTTTTTCTCACCAATCAGTATCACAACAGCACTACTGATGATACTGAACGGCGCCAATGGTCTCACAGAACAAGAATTGAGACAACTTTTCAGAATCGATAAGAAAAGTAAAGGAATTTTAATGTTATTTAAAGAATTTTGTTTATTTTATTCGTATAATTAGTGATAATTTTATTTTTAATTTTTTTTTCTTCTCAATTGATTGGATCAGCGAATATCAAACAAATTAATGAAGACATGAAAACTGTATTGAAATCAGTTGTTCGCCAAAGAGATGATAAACTGATTCTAAAATTAGCTAATCTTATGCTCGTTTCAAATGGAGTGACATTGAAAACAGATTATCAACAAGTGATGAATGATATGTTTGACACAACTGTAGAATCGGTTGACTTTCATAATAATAGCGAACAAATTGTTAAACATATCAACGATTGGGTCAAAGAAAAGACGAACAATAAAATTAATGACATATTGAAAGACAAATTATCTGCGGATACGGCAATGGTTTTGCTAAACGCTATTTATTTAAAAGGCATTTGGAAATATCTGTTCGATAAGAAAGATACCCAAAAGGGAGACTTTTATAATTATGGACAGCAGGAGCCGATTCAAGTGGATATGATGTCTATGAAGAGGAGATTTAAGATTAAGAATGTCAGAGAATTAGACGCAAAGATATTTGAGATGCCATTTGTCACCGGCAGTGATGGCACCGATATGTCTATGATTATTGTAAGATAATTATACATTCTATTGGATATTTAAGGCTATAAGAATGGGACAAAAAGCGGGAATATAGTCAAAAAATCTTCCCTTGAATATTTTCAAGGTTTAAAAATAAGCTAATTAAGATGAACGTTTTTTGACTTGATGATACAAAGCCGATATTTTGCACCCAAAAAAATCTAAACTGCTTTGCTTACTAAATGAGCATATGAGCATAGAACCTTGATCATATAAGATAGTTTTAATCAGCAAATTCATGCTAAATTTAAACTTTATTTTTCTAACAAGTTCGGCATATAAATTATATGATATAATTTACCAATGATCATTGATCACATGTAAAATTAGACTAATCTTGAGCATTATTATTCTCGAGATTAGTTGTAACAGAATTACATATTTATATTGATTATACAATTTATTAATTTAATCCATAAGCTATTACCGAATAAAGACAATGGTTTGGATGAAATGACCAGAAAATTATCACTTAAGACATTAAACGACACAATCGATGCAATTAGTAAAAGGAGAGGAGTGACTAATAGTTTAGTTTTTCCCAAATTTAAATTGGAAACAGGTAATACAGATCTCATATTAATAAACAGAAAATATATAAATATATTGAACTCATTTAAAATATCCTTTTTTCAAAGAATACAATTTGAAAGAGTCGTTACCAAAACTGGGACTCAAGTCTATGTTCGCCGATTCGGCAGATCTTTCGGCAATCAGTGGACAAAAGAATCTTAAAGTATCCAAAGCTATACATAAGGCTTATATAGATGTGGCCGAAGAGGGGGCAGAGGTGGCCGCTGTCACCAAATTTGTTCTATTGCTCCGGAGTTATGGAGAAAATCCGGTACTGGTAGACAAGCCATTCATGTTTGCCATCGTTGACAAAAACTCTGGGCTTATCTGGTTTTTGGGTCAAATCAGATCACTTTCTTAAACATTTGATGTGAAGAATAAGAAAAAAAATTCTTTCCTTAAGTTTAATAGATATCAGATATCAAACGAAAAGTTTTCTTTAATTCACTGTTTTGTAAAATTTAAAACGTTTTTCAAATTAAAAACCAATGTTTCACAACATATATGGAGGAAAAGTTAATTAACATTAAAATTGTTGATTTGTTTTTTTTTATTTAATGGCATTAATTATATAGTTATGTAAATTCGTATTAAATATGAGAATAAAATTCGTTTTAAGAAATGTGTTTTTAATATTTACTTTACTTTTTGGTCTGAATTTCGGCCAAAAAAATCTGAATCAGAAAAATGTTACGAAAATAGTTGAAAAACAACCAGAAATTGGAAAAAAGTCGAATAAATCAGATAATTCTGTCAATAGTTTTACAATAAAACTTCCTTTTGGTTACAATATTAAAGTCAATTTCACTCCTGTAATAGGTTTTGATAACAAAAATGATACTGAATTTGAAGAACTGTTTAAACACAACAACGATTCAGTGGATTTAGAAATGGATAAAGAATTTAGAGATTTTGACAAAAATATGTCAGAATTTATGAAAAGTAATAATGATTTTAATAAAACTGATTCATTTGACACTTCATTTAAGAACAACAAATTTGTTGAATCAATTGAAAAGGGTTTTGCAGAACAGAACAATTCAATGGATGAAGAATTGAAAGAATTTGATAAAAATATGTCTAAATTAACTAAAAGTGATAATATATCAAATGAATTGTTGTCTATTATAACGAAGAATAATATATTTAACAACTCTTTTAAGTTCATTACTATATCTAAAAACATGTCCACAGAAGACAAGAAAGAGGTTAATAAAATGGATAAAGACATGAAAGAACTCGACAATGAGTTTAATAATCTTAAAATAGATTTTGAAGACTTTAAAGATAAAGATAAGGGTTTCAATGACTTCGACAACAATCTAGAAGATTCTGACATTGAGTTCGACAAAGAATTTGATAAAAAATTTAATGTTCCTGACGTTGAATTGAATAATTTTGATAATAATTTCATAGATTTTGACAATGGTTTCGATGACACAAACAATTACTTCAATAAAGAATTTAATGATTTTGACAATGAATTTAAAGAATTTGATACTGAGTTCAAAGATAAAGAATCCAATGACATAAACGTGGATTTAGTGGACATTGAAATCAATAATCAATCGTTGAAAGACATGCAATTTGAGAAATCATTTAATTTCTCATCCGTTTCTTCATTTAAAGACATTTTAAGCCAATTACTCCATTCGTTTCTTAAATTAGGACAAAGTTTTGACAATAATTTTGCTGACAATACTTCAGAGAATATAAAGAATAAGGAATTAAAGGGTTGGGTTAGATATGAACTTAAAAATAGTTCAGCAAATAATCAACGAATGGCTCAAATGATTGATGAAAATGGTATAAAACAAATTAATTTTCTTAAATCAAAAAATAATTTTGTTCTAAATCTATAAAAAATAGTTTCAAATTCTATGGGAAATACAAAAGAGAAGAATATATCAAATATATTAAATAATTTGATCAAAGGTGATAAGTTGAACAGTAAAGGGAATGAAAAAGTAGAGGTGATTCCAATTGTTATTGAACATGAAATTCCGCACAAGACTAGTAGTGATGAAGAAGAGTACGGATGGCATGACTACATGTTTGTGGCCACTGTTGTAGTTGTATATCTGACAATATTAGTAGTGGTTTACTTGAAATTTATAAGAAGTGGAAAGGGATGTCAAGATTGTAGTAAAGAATGTGACGAACAAAAGGGTCTATTGAAGGGACGAGAAGAGGACGATGAGATAGATTCTTATAAATTGGACCTGTCCAAAAATAGGAAAATGAATACCTTGGATAGAATTAAACTGTTTTTGAATTATAAATAAATTATTTGGTTTTAAATTTCTTGGTTTTCATATGTATATAAAATTCCTTTTATTTTTGGTTTAAAATTTCCTATTATTCGATAAAAAAATGTTTGAATTACAAGGAATTGAAATATTTTTATATCAATTTAATTGTAATTTTAGAATAATTTTCACATTTTATTTTATTATTTATAACAAGTGTTAAACAACTGTTAGAAATACTTTGCTTTAAATTAATTATTGTTTTGAATTCATTAAATGATTGTGCAAATCAAGGATCAATTTATATATAAAACAAATGTACAGGTATCTTTTTTTATAATACTGTACCAGAATATATAGGCATTTTCTATATATTTAAAAACATTTGTTGTATTTTCTGAAAATACGACTTTTTTAAACTGTTGGAAAAAAATTTGATCTTTTATTAGCAAATATTAAATTAATTATATCTAAATATAATTTTTTATATAATATGTGTTTAATTCTTTGAAATATTAATTTTAGTAATTAAACACTTTGAGTTAAACTTGATATACAGAAAACAAGTGCCACGTATTTTAGCATTGAATCAATTTTAATTAAATACCTCAACTAATGATTGTCTGATTGTCTCAAAGCAATTATTCTTTGCTATAAAGTTATAATTAAAATGCGAATAAGATTTTTAGTTATTATTTCGCTAATGCTATGCATTGGCCTAACAGTTGGCCGAAGTGTGGATAAAAATAAAACTAATGGCACTAAAGAAGCACAACATAAGAAGGAATTGCAGAAGAAGTCAGCAAAGCCTGAAAGAACAGCAATTGATCCTTTGGATGAGTTGTTACAGAGCTTTGGATTATCCGCTCCTAAGTTTGTGGATACAGAGTTCTTCGATGAACAGCAGAAGGTTATGGACGCTATTGGGGATGAGTTTATGAAGGATTTGTTCGGCTCTTTTGAAGCGGACAGTCGTAAAGAGCAAAAGACAAAACCATTGGTTAATAATAAGCCGACAAACAATACAAAGGCATTGGATTCAACGATTCAGTCCAATCACCCGAACAGTACTTCCAAATCAGGACTTCCAGTCTTCCATCCAAATCGCTCTCTCGAAGAACTGAACGACAATATCGGTTCACAAATTGATTCCATTTTCAGTTCTTTCTTTAAACCGGTTTTGACTATTATTAACGAAGACATTAACAACAAATCAGCCAAAGAAGTGGTCACTTTGGATGTGGACTGGGATTCATTGAACGATAACAAAACTAAATCCAATGACACAAACATTGCGGAAGATTTGTCGCCATTTAAAGACGTTTGGGAATCAGTGTTTGATTCGTTCACAAAGTTTGGCCAACTTTTGGAAAATAGTTTAATCAATGAATTGAACAAAACTAATGATACAAACGATGACAATATGTTAGTCACAGAGAAGACAATGAATGGATGGGTCGAAGTGAAGCTCACGGACTGCAAGTGTCCCGAAGCCAAGTATGGGAAACATAAGGAGGAATGTCCACTAAATGTACAACACATGAGTAAAACTGCACACAAACCTAAGACCGCACCACTGAGTGCTAAGGGTATCGAAAAAAGTTTTATTTTATAATTTAGTGTTTTTTAAATTTACAAAATTTTATATTTAAGACGAGGCGGAGGCGAAACTTCTGGATGAGATGCAACTGCTTTTGATGAACTCCGAAGAAGATCAGGGAATATATCGAAACCTCAAGCCTTCACTAACAGATGAGAGGAGCGGCAATTCGCCCATAATTATTGAACACCAGTTCCAACACAAGTTCACTATTGACAAAGACGACGACTATGAGTGGTATGACTGGGTTTTGGTGGCGTTGGTGTCCACCACTTCACTGGTTCTGCTCATAATCGCAATGTTTATATGCTTTAAACGAACGCAGAAATCAAAGGCAATCCAAATCACCGAAAGTGTAGCGCAAAAACCAAATGATTTCTTCAAAACAAATATTGCAAACGAGTCGTCGCTTCAGAACGAGAACTTCAATAACAGCAAGAAAATGGAGAAAATTAAGACAATATTTGTTAATTTGAAGTAAACCTATATTTGCATTTAAGGGGCTTTTAATCAGAAGTTATATTTTTGGGTTCAAATAATTAACAAAAATATATTAATAAATAATTATATTTCAAAAATCAAATATACATTAATTTTAAACATGATTTATGCAAAAATCCGACATTTATTCTGTTTTTTCGGTATAATTTCGAGAAAAATATATGAAAAATATCTTAATTCAAATTTATAATTAAGAAAAGTTTAATCAAAATTACATTTTTTAAGCAAATTCTTTATAATTTATCTATTCTTAAGTTTTATTCTGTGTTTAAGTTCTGAGAAATTCGCGTCAAATTTATATTTTTGAGCTAAATATAAGCGAATAATTTGAATATTTCTATATATATATTAAATTGTAATTAAATCAATAAATAAAAAATTTTTAACCGAAAAAAAATCAATCAATAGTTTGTTCTAAATATTCATTAAATTCATAATTATGTGAGTTCTTTAGCTGCGGTACTAAATAGGAATAAATTGCCAGTAGTTCTGAGTCAAACCAGTTTTGATATGTTGGACCAGTGCTGACCGATTGGACTCGCATTCCCGATAAGTGTTCTGCACTTTGCGCTTCATTTCGATGACTGAGTCCTTTTGGATAACTGTGGTCTCATTAGTGAGAATTTTCGACAATTCCATTGTTTTCCTCTCCAATTGACTCAAATTATTGACGTAAACATCGATTTCATTCTGTGGTCCCATTAAATAGTAGCCGAAAACGTATGAATACATTAAGGTTTGTCTGCAGTGACACAACACAGTGAACGCCGACTTAAGGAATTTGAGCGCAGACTTAAACTCTAGACTCTTGACAGCCTTTTCCAGTTTTTGGTTCACTCCCGCCTGTAATTTCTTCTCGAGTGTCAACTGTTTTAACTGATTTTGATACGAGTCCTTATAGAAGGGGTAGAGGCGGAGGTCCTGTTTGAGGCGTTCGTCGTCCTGCTGTGCCTTTTGAGCGTCGGAGGCATTTTGGCCGAGACATCGGCCGTGAGAACACTTACCTAAACAATGGTAGCAAAAACTGTATCGACATTTAGTACACAATACATAATTACAGCCGCCGTTCTTCTCGATAGGGAAGTGACATTTTGGACAGCACTTAGTGTTGGCCACAAGCCATTTGGCCGAATTCGGGTCAATGGAATGGGAGGCAAACTTTTGTATCCAATTCTTGTATAATTCACAACTGAGTGGTTCGTGCCATTGGTCGCCGCACAGGAAGCAGAACACAGTCTTACAAATGCATTCGATGTCCTGAAAGCCATTCTGTTTGACCCGAACCGCATGGAGACAATCGCCGTTCGGACACCAGCGCAACAGTGCGTTCTTCGACACAAAGCTATTTGTGATTAAACGCCGAAATCTGTCGCGAATTGCTTTTTCTTGTATTATACGACACATGTCTTCGTCGTCCAGAATGTTTGGACAGTCATCTCCCGGACAACTCATCTTTTCATCACTTTTGTCGTTAATTTTGGTTGTGATGTATTGATTCCAGCATTCAATGCATAAATAATGGCCACAATTTGCGCCAAACATTTCCGAAGCATTCGTTTCATCGTAACAGACGAGACATGTCCTTTGTTCATCAGCAGCACTAGTAGTTTGTGACGACTCTGACAATTCATTACCAATTGTTTTGTGAATTTCCTTAGTTTTACGTCTTTTGGCATTTACTTTAAGCTCATAACTGATGACAAGTTTCAAAGCCTCCAGAATTCGTTGTATACCGAACTCGAAGAACTCACTGACGAACAGGTCTTTATTCCACTTGTATTTAGTCATAATTACACGTATTGTTGTGTAAGACAATTGTGTCAACTGTTGAACACTTTTCAGATCCGATCGCATCAAATCGATTACCTCTTTTGGAGTCAGTATTTCAGACAACACTTCAATGTCTGAATCTATTTCTATCGGTTGGTTAAAGAATTTCACTTTAATTATCTCCACGTCATCCCCGTTCTCCTCCTCTTCATTGGCATTGAGGGCACCGCTACTACTATCACAGTCATCGCTATCATCACTACTTAAGTCGTGGACAGGAATTGTAATTATTTCTCCAATCGATTGGATTTCTGTATCGAAGAGTATTTCGTCGATATTTAATGTTTGTGTCGACGAATCAATACTTGGATTCAAATCACAGTCTATTTGGAGAAACGAACACAAATACGTGTATCAGAAAAGTAGTCAAAATTTGAAAATAATATTTTTAACCTGAAGTAAGAGTACAATTAATACTCTTATTGTGCACTACGCTTAGACCACTGGGTCCGGCATTACAGCTCTCGATAAATATGATATCGTCTGAAGTTTTAGTACAAAAAAAATAAAAATTTAATATTTCCTTAAAAAATATAAATTAATACACAATTCATACCGGAGTCTGACATTTGTTTGGCAAAACTATTAGTTTTATTACTTAAATCAATGGCCACTTCGAGGTAAGCGTCCGATTCGTACATCCATTTGCCAATCGATGGCTTAAATGGAATATTACTATTGAATGGATTACTGTTTAAACTTTTATTACAGTTATTCGTAGTTTTAATAACGTTTTCATTTCTAATATTCAGATCTTTATTAATTGCATTGTCAGTGTTGACTAAGAGTGAGAAAAAACAATAAATTCATTTATAATTAAAGGTGGAAAAAACTTCACAAACCATTTCTAACGCCATTATCATTGGCCAAAGTTTGAGAGACTAAACCAGTGATAGGATTACGATTTGATAAATCCATTGAAGTCCGCATTATATCAACCCTTAAAGTGCAATTAGAAATAAAAGAATTATAAAATAATGACAACAAAATAAATCACAAGTTTTATAAAGTTTTTTAAAAAAGCTATAAATCAAACATTGAGTGAGAGAAATAGGAAAATCAAAACTCAAATTACAAGTTTTAATCAAAGATTAATTCTCTCGAACTGTGATTATGAAAAAAACATTGGAATACAAACATATGTATGAAATAAGAGTCAAATAATTTCAATCTTTATCTGAAAAAAAAATTAACTGTAACTTCAACTCAGCTCATGAATAGGCAGTGAAATATCGATAAGAAAAAAATGTAAATGCGATTCAATGAGAAAATTCAACCGACAAAACACTTTTTCCTAAACGAATGCATTAATAATGTAATAATTATTCTGTTTATATCAAACAATAATTATTATTAGTTTTCTGTTACGAATTTGACTTTGAATACAGAATAAAGTGCAATAAATTTTTCAAACTCTGATAAAAACAGTTCTAATAAGAGTGGAGACAAGAATATTGTGCTATAATTTGTTTTCGTTAACTTATATCAACTCAACTATTCGTTGAACAATAAAATGTAAGATCCGGTGCACTGACATAGCCGTACAAACTGTTAGATTAATAGCTGTTTATATTTAATTAAATTTATTGTTTAGAAAAACATTAGACATTGAATTAAAGACAACTTTTTAACTATCTTTGAGAATAGGCTAAAGTATTTGGTACAGGAATACTCAATTGGGAAAGGGATATGAAACACCTTTACTACTGTATTAAATCTTGAAGAATTTCGTGATAGTTAGTCGAGAATAAGGTGATAACCAGTAGCTCATAAAGCCTTACTATGTCTTTGGACACACCCTTTCATTTAAGACTAATACCCGTTTGAGTGTAACAACAGTTGTCTATCATTGTTGATGATTAACAATAAGGGCTAACATTACTGGAATATATGGCATAAAAACAAGTTTTAAAATTATAATTAAAATACAATTTTCATTATAACTCTAATGGAAAATAAGTCTGTGCCAAAAAACAACCCCATATTTTACTATTGGGATTATTTTTGAACTTTCGATGGTTCATATCTATTACACATACCTTCAAAAGGCCCTGAATTCGATTGCAATAGTGATTATTCAAAAAACCCCTTTTTCACTGTAATTATAGCACTGACTCTAAAAGTGTTAATTTTATAGTATTGAACACATTTCTTACCAAATACTCTGTCTATAAATATTCTCCTATTTATGTGTTTAATACGACTAATAAAGTAATATTTTATATAAGTCTAATGTATTTTTTTGTCTGATATTGTAATCACATTTTTTTCATTGCAATACAATATCCGAACAAAAAGCACTTCAATTGAAATAACATTTACAACATTTCAATCATTGATCTGAAAATATAAGACAATAAAAAAAGCAGTTTTTGTTTTGGAAAAGTATTTGAAAATTCAATTACGCATACAATCAATAGATTTAGTCAAACAAACCAAAAGCAAAGTTTTGAAGTCAACTTTTGACCCTTTTCGAGGGTTTGGAAATAGCAATTCATTATAAAAAATTTAGATTACAAATAAAAATATTACAAAACAAATGTACAAAAATATATTTGCGATAAAAATAAGACCAAAAGAAATATAAACTTTTTTTTATCATAATTTCTCAAAACTCAACTCAATTTGTCTTTTGAACTCATTTTTATGGGTTTGTGTTGTTTTTTCTGTTTGTGAATCCAATCGTTTTGTGTGAACACAACTAAAGATATCCTTATAATGAAAAAAATGTTTTTTTAAAAAATACAAAAATTAGGAAAACATTATTAAATCAAAGACGAAATCACTGAAAATCAAATGTAAACAAAACAAAACAAAAACCCAAACAAAAGGATTCAATACTTAATTAAATTAGTTTTACATTTGTTTACATATCTTTCAAATCAATTGATTGAATAAAACAAAAACAAAACAAAAACATAAGAAATTCAAACCACAAATACCTGTGCTTTGGATGTGATTTGAATCGAGAAATGACTTCAAAAACACAATTCAGTTGTTGTGTTCATTCACTTCATGTCCGAAACATTTGATTTAATTTCGCACAAAAAAAGAAAAATCCATTTATTTTTAATAATAATTAAATCGGTTTTTGTGTTCTGTAATAGCGTTGCGTCTGATATACAGATTGTGTGCACTTTTATGTATGGATTGTAAACAACAAAGTATTACAAAATTAAATAATTTTCGTTACGTTTATTAATGTTCTGACATTTTATTATTTCACTCATTCACCACAATATAAGGCCCTCTAATCTGTATTATTGTCTCAATATTTATACTATCTATTCGTCACATATTTTCTCAAACTTTTTCTATACATGTTTTGAGGCTTTGTTTTATAGTCTCTCTCTGTCTATGTTTAGTGGTTTTCATTGAACTCTAGTGTTTGACTTAAAATATGAATAGTTTTCTGGAAATTATTGTCTGACATAAAACTTGATGAAATAAATTTGTTTGTTATTTGAGCGCAATTAATGAAAACTTTTTTTTTGGCAAATGGGCATTTGTAATAATAGTCAGTGGAAAAATGAACTTGTTCAAAAGTCTAAAAGCAGTTTTATTTCACCTCAACCTGGTCAATTTAAATCTAAAAGCACTCAGGGATTTCTAGGTTGCTGTGACACACTTTTCATAAATCAACATGATAATTTTCTTTGTATCAATCAGTACTAAAAATATTACAAAATTACAAAAATATAACCGTAATGAAAATAGTGATTTGATAATCTACCTAATTTACTTCCAAATATGCGCTGTATCTTTTAGATTAAATCAATGTATACATTGATTTCTTGATTTTATGTCTGAAAAGTTTATAATTCAGGATTTCATTAGTAGATCAAAATTTTGAATTTTAAAATGTAAATATCTTTAAAAGTATATGGAAAATTTTAATAAATAATATATATTTTTAAATGCGCTGATGTGCTTAATTAAGTATTAAAATTTTATTTAATTTAAACAACTTTTTTCAAAAACATGACAAGCTCTTTCTAAGGTGGATTTTGTAGCCCTATTGACCATTAGCATTGACTACAAATTTCCCCCCTCTAACATATCTAGTATTTATTCTATAAACTTTTTAAAAAGTTTTGATTTTTGGTTCCAATTAGTAACATCCAACACAATATTTGTAAATAATAATAATAAAACCATAATCGTTATATGAAAATGTTAAGGGGTTGCAAAATTTACTTTTCTAGTGTTGTTAGAAAAAATTCTTAAATGACATTTTAAATTATTTTGCTTGATTCACAAACAACGATCCTGCTCTTGACCAGTAATTGACCTTATAATTGAATAACGTGCATTGATGAAAATCTGACCACACATATGAGGCACAACCTGGGCATTAAACGCGGTATATTTGAAAAAATTCTCCAATGGTATCGCTGTGCAACAAAAAATGTCCAAAAATTGAACAGTTTTCACACTAAAATGCATTTTCAAGGTGTTTTTGAAGATCTCTATAATAAATACTAGATATGTCAGAGGGGTAAAATTATATCCAAAGCTAATGGTCAATATGGTAACAAAATCCACATTAAAAATTTCTGATATCTTGTTGTTTTGTGCCTTAGCTTTAAAATATTTCGTACACTTAGTATTTTTCATATTTTGAGATGGTCTCTGCCGACCTTGACGACCCCTGATAATTATCTTATATAAATTGAATCAAATAATTTGATATTAGCGATGAAATAAAAAAGTTTTCATTTTAAGTTCAAATTAATTATTATTTTACTAAATAATTATAACGTCCTTGTTTACTTTATAACATTTGGAAATATCTAGAATTTTAAATTATTATTGGCCCTTAATCATGATTTTTTAATGCATAATCTATTAATCAATTTAATC
>JAQFXN010000646.1:0-19809 GCA_034693365.1 Liacarus xylariae | reverse complement strand
TTGGCGATAATTTAAATAAATATATTATCTATTTTATTGCGTTTCTCTTCAAAATTGAAAAATCACTGAATGAGAGAAAGAACGGAATATAAAGTTCATTCAGTCATTAGAGTCTTTTGACAGTTATTTGTAATTTTGAAAATCAGTAGTAAAGATATACTCAGACCTAAAAAGGGGATCAAAAATAAAAAGAAAAAAAAGAAGAATCAGAGCTAAATAGTGTTTAAGTAAAGACTATGGAGAAGAGGAATGTTGACCAGAAAACGCTTTGCGCACACATTATTTCCCACGACCTTCGAAATGAAAGGAATGCCCTCAACACCAGTTTAAGAAGTTGTTAAACTAATGCACAGCACATACAGCCAGAGAATTTTGGTCGCACCCAATCTTAGTATTCATAGTTAGGGCTCACAGACTATGAGCATAACATAGATATACTGTTCACATATTGAAGAGTGTATATCAATATTAAGCTAAAAGTCTCGCTTCAATGAATGCAAAACAGAGAAAAGTTTTTACATTTTGAACCCAAAAAATTACTACTCAAATGTCTATATGGGTAAGGGTAAGGGTAGGCCACTTTCAAATGAAGGCGAGCTGTTTTTATTGAAGCGCATCTTTGCATGAAATACAGATGAAAGCGAATGGACATCAGAAGAGTAGACAATTCAAAACACACACGTATTTGGAAAAACATATTTGAGAGACTTGTGGGCTAAACATCAGTTCCGAACAAATCCATTATAACAAGTCATACCAAGTAGTGACTCAAATATCTGTGTTTAGTGTGGCTTTCGATAAAAATGAGAACAGAAATACAGAAAAAGCGAAGAAATGTTTCAAAATGGGAGTGAATTTGTAAGGAATTGAAATGAAAAGGAATCGTCAAAAAAAGGAGAGAGAATTCAAATCATTTTCTCGAGAATTCCTGTTTTTGATTTAAATATATTTTTTCTTTCTCTTTGATTTCATTCTTATTGAAATGTGAAAAAAATGAAATAAAAAAAGCAAAATATGAAACACTGTTCGCATGTTATATGAGTTATAAATCGAAAAAAGTCTCGAAAAATGATAATAAAAATTTCAACAAAAAATTCAAAGAACATTATTAGAGAGGAAGAGAAAAAGAAGAAGAGCTGCTTTGATATATATGAAGAATGGAAAGGTGAGTGCAGTACACTCTATGAACACATTATATGTTGTAGAGACAAGTGTAGCGCTCATATCATACCACAAAAAAGTAATAATTCTCTGTATTATAGAAAAGTATACCAAAAAAGGTATTCAAAATTTTGAACACATGAGCGCTCATGCGATAGAAGGCTCAGGAAAGCGAAACACAGCCAACCGAACCAAACAATTACTCAATAGGGCTATAGTATTGCTCCAAATAATTTTGTTGGTCAGAGAGAGCTCTGGACGAACCAAAAACAGAATACAACAGACATTAAATAATGATTACATTTTTTTACTCTTAGATTACTTTCATTCCCGTCTCTGTTATGTACTGTAAAACGAGGCGAAAGTTTTTTTGAGATTTAAAATTCAATTCACAATTCAGTCGAGTTTTGACTACACAGACAAGTATTACATGTCTCTTATCTACTATTAAATAATAAAATATATTTTTACTCATTTTCAGTTCAGAATTGAAGACGAGTGAGAAGAAGCGGTGAGAAGTTTGGAGCACAAATAGAAAGGGGGAGAAGAGTTAGTGAGCTATCTATCACGTAATGCTATCATTTTGGCGAACGTAAAATGATATTTATTACTAACAATAATAATGACGAGTGAGTTGTGGAGTATATTAAAAAAATTTTACTTCACGTTTAGTATAGCTATGAAAACATCAGCGAATATTACTAAGCATTTGCTTCACTAATATTTTACAAATCTTTTTGCTTTCATTTTTTATAGTTTTTTCATTCGATAGCACAACAAGAAAGGAGAGAAATGTTAGCCAAAAAAAGTGTAATTAAATTATTTCGTGCAAAGCATTCCATATATATCTTGTGTTAATAGCTTTTTTGGGATGAATTATCGATTTTGACGTTAATCTTAGTTATAATTTTTTATATTTATTCTCACTATTAATCTGTTATATATGTCGAGAAATATATTATTTTCATATATACAGTAGTAATATATTTGATATAATTAAAGACATTATCGGTCGACAGAAAGAGAAATAAATATATAAAATAAAAATTAAATCATCAGAAAGTAAGTAAAGCGTTAGAAAGAGAAATAATAAAACTATTTTTATAACTTAAAAAAAATAATGAACTATCGAATCGACATTTTTTATATAAAAATAATAAGAAAATGAAATAAAAATACTAAGAATTAGGAATTACATGAATGCACACATAATGAAGGGTCGGGTGCCGACAGACAAAATATGGAATGGAATGGAAAGGAAGAGAAATAAAAAAATTAATATCTTTTACATCTATTTTACTTAAAGCAATAAAAACAGAATAACTAAATATATTTAGAGAATAGAAGACATAACGAAAATAATGTGTGCGAACAGAACATACTTTTTGGTTTAGGCAAAAAAAGACAAATAGAAAAATAAGAGACAATCGAGAGAATGTGTGCATCGATTGTAGTGGAAAACTGTCTGTCACTGTCTGTTAGGCAAAACATTGGTTCATAAAACGTATGAGTCTTTGGTAGACATCGAACGCGACTCTCAAACAAACTCTTAAAAAACCGAGTTTTTCACTGTTGTTGTCTCAACGCTCCTGAATGTGACGGCATGTGGCAAATGGTGGCCAACATAGAGCACAGATAGTAAAGTGTAATATTTGGTCATTAATCATAGAAACAGACAAAAACAGTGCACCGAATAATTTTCACTTCACTTTCCATCACATATTCTTCTTATACTCTTGTTTAGTGTCGTATTTGTATTTTATGGCTATGAATAATGAGCTCTAGTTTTCAATTCAAAAATATACACAATATATATATAAAATACAGAGAATATTCTCAACTTTTTCTTCAGGGCTTCACTAAATTTATCAAAAGTGTATATATGTTTGCATTAATATAACACAAATGCAACATAACATTAGTGGAGTCGAAGAGTTTGAGAAATATATAAAAATACATTTAATATAACAAAGTATGAGATAAAAGAGTTTTTTCAATTTATGCACTTATGATAATTAATTTTTTTTTATGCACTGCTGAAAAAAAAACTATTAACACAATCTAAAGTTAAAAACAATTTTCTATTAATTATATTCATAAAGTTGTTATCAAAGAATTCAAATTCAAAAATCGTATTGACTTTTACAACAAATAATAATAATTTTGAAAAATAATGTTTCAGTTTTTACAATATAATAACAAAAATTGAATATAAAACAGCGATAAAGAAGGGAAAATGTATTAAAGTCTATCAACTCTTTATCTATTCTAATAATAATAATGTCTAATAGAGTAATGTTTATAATTTGGAGCCAACAGTAAGAAAGTGAAAGTAAGAGTAAAAAGGAATCGATTTTAATTAAGTTGTGACAGAAATTCATTTCAAGACATAACAGAATAAAGAGAACAGTACTGAAGTCTATTTTGTATAGAAAGAGAAAAAAATTACGTAAATGTATTAAAAGTATTTTATTCTCTGTTACTCTACCTTATCATTCACTGTATATATAATTTATAAGAAATAACAACTGCTCTCACATCAGAATGAATTTGATTTGCAATCAACTATAAAAAGAAAAATTCTATCATTTTTCAAACAGAAAAAAATAAGTGAACTATAACTACAACTAAGGACTAATGAAATTAATTTTCCGTAAAGTAAAAAAATCACTAAAAAATATTTATAACAAAAATTCAATTTTTTGTAATATTATTGTAATATTAAACTATAAAGACGTCTAAAGAAAAGTGAAAAAAAAGAAATTTAATAAATTCTCAAATAACCAAATTTAAAGCACTTTTAGTTTTAATGTGCATATTATGCAAAAAATTCTATTAAGAACAAACTTGACTGAGAAAAGGGCAAAAAACATAATAACTTCATCAATAAAAGAGATGAAGAAAAAGTAAAACTACAGAAATACTAATAAAAATTGTCTCACATTTCTTCGATTTTACAATTTCTCAGTAATACTTATACAAGAAAGAGAAGTTATATTTCCTAAACATATAAAATAACAAAAAATATATATAAAAATTTTCATTTCATTAAAGTATATCCAAAGCGATTGCATCTAATAATACAACTATTCATCGAAATATTGAGTTTTGTTAGAACTCATATCCAATATTCTTATATTGAAATATAAAAAATAAGTACGAAATGAGAAAACGAGTATTCGTTACACAATATTCCACATTTGCCTTCAGGACTATTACATGGAATAACACAAATACACAAAAGCAGAATGAGATATGAAATGGGATGCCTTCGACAGATATGTAACTATACTCTTATGGTTGTGAGCACTGATTCAGTGGTGCAGTTGTCTCTCAGTTGCCTCTCTTAATGAAAACATTCGATCTCTTAATTTTGTTATTATGAGAAAGTTATTGCTTTTGCTCTTCTATTTAATGATGACAGAAGACAAGGCATTCTCGAGTGCTTTATATAGAGTAGTGACCGACAAAAAAAACGCACAAATAGTCAATCCTATGACTAATACAAATTGTATAGAATAGAGTTGAGAGAGATCTGTATAGTTAGGAGTGTAATGTGGAAACTGTAGAAATAAATAACATATAACTGAGTTAAACAGAAATTGAGTAAAAAAATATAGAGGTTTTGCTTTTGTACTGACAGAGAGAGACAGACATCAAATAAATCGAAAGCACATCGAAGTAAAAGTAAACGAATGAACGGAAGAAAGCAATGAAATGGGAGTTTAAAATTTCGTTAAACAAGAAAACAAACTCTGAAAAAAAGTACTCAAATCACGCGTGAGAATTGAGACATACATCCAAACATTGGATAACAAACACTAATTCATTAGAATCAGCGGAAAAGAAAATCTTGAAAATCGGGACAAATATTATTTTAATAAATAGAAATCTTTTTTGATTAAAAACTTATTTCTTATTAAACTTTAAGAAAGATTCTGTTTATTGAAATAAACGGTTTTGTATTCATTTCAATGAATTTCACATAGAATTTAATCTCAAAGAGTATTCTTGTGCTCAAAATCAGGGCGAGACTTAAGATCTGCGAAGGTATAGATAGGAGGGAAGTGAAGAATATACCTGTGCTGCTGATCAATACAATGGAGCGTATATGTCGCAGATCAGTGATTCCAATCCCCACAAGAGTGGGTTAAATAATGCCTTCGGAGATGTGACACGAAAACTGATTAAATCAAGCGTAGAGTCGAACGACTGCATCAATTATTCCGGTGTAAGGAAAAGCTACACAACCTATTGTCAGACAGGTTGTGCTGGCAGTGATAGGCCAGATATGTCAACTCCAACACTGAATCTGAAGCAGAGGAACAGTTAGATTCCGTTTGTCACACAGTTATAGTCAAATTGAATACAAGTTTTAGAAATGGAAATAGAAATTCGTAATCACGTGTCCATTAGTTATATATAATTTCCGATTGTGTTAGTCTAACATTTCCTCACAATTTTCTTTAACTCAATATATTGTTGTGACACCTGTGCCGTCAATCAATATATTAAGGCTGAGAGTGAGTGAGTGAGTGAATCAATAGAATCACAATCAGAGTCTGGTCTGATGTGGTGTCACTGTATTTAACACAACAAACTAACGGCTCTAACATTCGATATATCAATACTATTTATCTTATAGAATGTCAAAAGAGTAAACTCAGAGCTAAAACACATTAACGACGAGAGAGAATGGGAGAGAGAGAGAGGGAGAGAGAGAGGGAGAGAGAGGGAGAGAGAGGGAGAGAGAGAGTCGGGAGAGTCGCCTAAGACAAAAATCACTGATTGATTGATTACAACATTATGTTTTTGCTTCTTATAAACAGAGACTTAGATCTGAGAATACATAACACAACACAACAAAACTTAGTCTGTATTCGCAATAAAAACTATATCTTTAAGTAAATGTCAAGAAAGAGAGTCATTCATTGTATACAATCGTAATTTGCGATAAGAATAGAAAGAATCACTGCTTTTAGTGATAAGAGTTATATAAATAAATTCAAACTAATTATTACTCATTATTGTAATCCTCGATAAAGCGAAATATAATGAAAGCTTTTGAAAAAAATCTTTTTATTACACGATTTTATTAAAAACTGATAATAATTGGTTCGGAACTAAACAAATAAACGCTTGAATTATTTGCAAGAATTTTGTCGCAATTTTCAAATCAATAGTTCATTTGATAATTAATATCATTAATAGGTTTATTGACATAAGTTTTGAAAACTATTTTAATTTTATTATTCCAAGTGTTGTAGAAATGGTTCAAAAAATCAATAGAAAAATGCGACAAACGATACGAAAAATTAATTAATGCATTAAAATTGGGAAAAAACATATAAGAGTTGAATATGAATTGCAAATTATAGCATAAAATAAATGAACGTATGATAGAAAATAAAAATATATTCCAAAAACTGTGTAATCTTCTGAATAACAACTTTGTCTGATATTAAAATAAAAATTTTTAGTTCAGTTATAATAGAGATATAGAGAGAGAAGACTATAAAACATAAATAAATGTATTAGATTTCAAGTGAATAGCAATTATTATTTCATAGTTTAGGAATTTGACAAAAATTTCTGTTGTACTCAACTCTAATACTATGGAAAATAGCTGTTAATTCATTGTAGATCTTTTGGGCGACTCATAAATAATGAGAGCTTTGAACTCATTTTACACAAATTCTGAGCACAGATATAGAGAACTGAGACTAATAGAGAACGAGTCTACAGATGTTATGTAATATCTTAACACTTGTTTACAATCCAAGCATTTTTAGGGAATTTTAATAAAAGAAAATAAAAGTGAAAAATCTGATTAAAAAAAGGAAATTAATTCGTCAACTATTCTATTGGAAAAACAATTTTATCAAAAAACACAATTTAATTAACATAAATAATAAGTTAAAAGAAGAAAAAAAGCATTAAATATGATATGAGACTAATTAAAATTGAAATCACAATTAATTGCAGATAAAAAAATCTATTTTTACTAAAAATTATTATCACATGAAAAGAGAGAATAAACTAATGAATATAACTAATGAGAGGTTCTGTACAATACATTAAACAATTGAACGATAAAAGGCATGACTCGAGAATGAAGGCATCAGATAATGACATCAGTTGTAAATCCTAAGTAAAAGTGTAGAGAATTTAGTGAACGAATCAACAAAACAGAACCGAAAAAACTCATTCCATTCCCTATTTTGCCCGAAAAGATTGCAAAAATCAGAAACTGAATAATCAGCTCAAAAATTGTTAAGCAGTTAATTAAAATATAAGTGCGGAGAGAGGGGAGAGAGAGAATGTGTGAGAAAGAGAGAATGGGGGAGAAGGAGAGAGAGAACTTGAGTAGAGAATACAAGTGATGCACAAAAGCAAAAGGCAGAGGGAATACAAGTAATAGTTATAATGAAAAATGAACGTCAAAATCAAAATCAATTTCTGTATATATTGTATAGAATTAATGGTTAAATAAGCGAATATATTATATATTAAAGTGAATTTAATAGTAAAGTAGACCTAATTATCGGAGCGACAAAACCACTTTTGTATTATGAATTTGTGCACTCTTTACCTCTTTTTCTTGTGCTTCAAAATAATATTATATTATATTATTGGCAGAAATACTAATGCAATGCAAACCAAAACCCGTACAACAAAACGATTGAATACACAGAAGAGTATTATGTATTTGTATTGTTAGCTCACATTTGATGTTTTGAATGCATTGTAGGGCACTGTAGGACAGACACAGCCAGGCATTTGAGGCTTTTATTTTTGGGCAGCAAAGAGAGGGCAGGAATGCGAATGAACGCTGTTATCAAAGGCGAACATTACCAACACTTCTCTATTGTTAATCTGGTTTGAGTGCAAGGAATCACGAAATAGCAAAGTGTGAGCACCAGTAGTGAAGTGTGTTATAAATCCAATAGTCATTCACAGAGCGTAACACAATTTAAAATCTAATGCAATAAATAGTTTAGTAATTTTTTTTCTTAGCAGTCGTTTCGAAACTGTATTAAACATTAATTATTATAAATTTCTTTCATCGAAGAGAGAAAAGTAAAGAGAAATAAAGGGAAGAGAAGTACTGAAGTGTAGTTTCTTTTTATTGCTGTGCAGAACAAGACTGGAAATGAGTGCAAAAGAAGAGTAAAAGTTAGGAATGCATGGCATCGATCGGAGAGTATCGCAGATTAGATGAAAGCCAACACAACTGCTGCAAAGGTATAGCACCAGAAATATCGGGTGGAAAGATATAAGACATAAGCCCTGAGCCCTCTATTTATTCAATATTACATTTGAAGTCGATTTTTTGATAGACCAGTGAAACTGTAGTTCACTTTTGTCTCTAATAATAAAATTCCCCAAAGAATAAAACGGAATAAAACGCACGCAAAATAACATTCGTTTCCAGAAGACTCAGTGCAGTAGATATGGAGTTTGCATTGATATAATATCAGTCCTCTCTATCCACTCCACTAATGGCACAATAGTCGGAACTGGCATTTGGTTTGTTAGTATAATTTTTGCCAAACACAACACTAGTCTTGTCCTAACTTTGTTGCCGACAGAACCTCAAGTACTTTAAGTGTATATTTAGTTTGGAATTAAAGCAAATTATTGTCGAATAAAATGATTAGATTTTAGTGTTTGCTTTCGATTGTATTGCCTCTGAGTTGAGCAACAAATACAACACAAGTATGCAATCGATTCCTGTCCACTCTTATGGCTAATGATGCCTACCTTTTTCAAGCGACCACTATCTGTGCCCAAAAATACAACCGTATAGTCATGTGTGGACGTGGCGGCCACTGATGTCAATAGTTGATTGCTGTACGAGAGGACAGGCGCTGCCTCGATGGGCATCGAACCACCTAATGGTGTGTTGACGTCCATTCCACAGAAGTCATCGTTGATTTGTACTTGCTATAGGGGGAGAGGGATGCAACCGTATTAGCACAATATTATAGGTGATTATAAACAAATATTAAACCTAATTATTCAATATTATCAGCATTTTATAAAACACTATTATAGTTCACTCTATTATATTCTCATATTTCAAATACTAAGTGTTCGAAATATTCTAAAGCTAATACAGAAAAACAACAGATACCAGAAATTTCTAAAGTGGATTTAGTAGCCCTACTATTCATTAGAATTGGATATAATTTTAACCCTCTTAAGATATCTCATCTTTATTCTAGCAGCTTTAAACAAGTCGAGTTAGCGTATTTTTAAAATTGACAAAAAAGTGAATTTTGACATTTTTTTTTTGCTTAAATCACAAACCATAATGATGCTAATGACATGTTTGTAATTGAATAACGTACATTGGTGAAAATCAGAAGCACAACATGGGCATTACACGCGGCATGTTTTAAATGATATTTCTTGAATGGTTTCATCATGCAATAAAAAAATGTCCAAAAATGAACAAATTTCAGACTAAAATGTATTTTCAAGGTGTTTTTGAAGTTCTCTAGAATAAATACTAGATAAGTTAGAGGGTTAAAATTTATAGCCAAATCTAATGGTCAATAGGGCTACAAAATCTATTTTAGAAATTTCTGGTATCTGTTGTTTTCTGTATTAGCTTTAGAATATTTCGTACACTTAGTATATATTTGAGTTCAGATATCATTGAAAACCGAATAAATTAAACATAATTTCAAATTCAGAGAATTTATGTTTTAATGGAATTATTCGGTTTGAGAGCTGAAAAATCAATAAAAAAATTAAAATAAAATTAAATGCTTTATATTTTTATATGAAAATCCTCTTTTGCTCTCTTAAAAACTCGAAAGAGAATGCAATAAATTGATCTCAAATAAATTTAAAATCAACTGGATGATATTCCAGTTTGTATTTCACAAATCTTATATAATATATATTCAGTATTTTTGGAAATTTTATTCTTGAAATAAATTTATTGATTCATAAAAATTCTTTCGTCAAATCCATAAAATTCAGCGAAAAATATTCGTTGAATTTGTTTAAAAATTTAATATTAAAATCATTGAATATGTTATGCAAAACAAAATAATTTTTTGAATTATTAAAATATATGAAGAGTAGCGAAGAGTTATATTTCAGTCTACGGTATATTCATTTGTCAGTTGAAGTTAATATCTGACACCTGATGACAGGTTGAATTGCAATGTCATCACTGGAACAAACATTAATTAACTGTACGGATGAATCAACTCATCATATTCTATGCGACATTAAACTACACCACTATTACAATCGATATATTCCCACAAAAAAATATATAAAATATAAAAACAAAATACAATTCAATTTATAAATTGTTTCTGGAATTTAAAGATTAATATAAAAAAATAATTAACTTATAAAAAGAGAAAAATAATAAAATAAAAATATTATCAAAAAATATATTATCGATGAACTCAAACTCAAAGATTACTAATAAAAAATCATAATTTCAGTCTTGGAATTGAAGTCTCTTTTTCTTCTTCTAATTCTATTGAATTCATGTCTCGACTCAAATAAACAGAAAAATACTTATTTTATATAAATTATGATAAAATATATGATAATAACTAAATCGAAATTCGTGTTCAAAGATATACATAAAAAATAAAATATAAAAACCGACATAACTTTGGCTAAAAGTAGATCAAAACCTTATATAATATATAATAAATATATAACTCATTGCGACTAACAATTCCAATAAAGATGTGATTTCTTTGTGTGAGAAAGAGATCAGAAAAAAATTTATGTGAATTTTGGTTTGTATTCGATTGTTAGAAAACAGTTATTACACAAAAAATATTTCAAGCGATAAATTATTTTCTATTGAATCGAATAAATATAGTGAATAAGAGAAGCTTAACATTGATATTAAAAATATATATAAAAACCAAAGAATGGATTACAAAGAAAACCATAATTTAAAAGCTATTATAAAAACAAACAAAAAAATACTGTAATATAAAAAAAATTCACAATTCTTTTTAAAATACAAATAAATTACAAATAATAAAAGAAAACTAAATTTCGTATTTCACTAATGCATTAAAACTCAGGAAAAAAGAGCTCAGAATTTACGACACGATTAGAGAAACTAAATCTAAATCTAAAAGCGAGAGAAAAGACTCAGAGATCTGAAGTAAATTTCGGATGAATTGTTCGGATGAAATGCATTAAAGAGTACTTTCATATAAAACTGAACGAAACAACAAAAAATGTCAAATAAATATATAAAAATACATAAAAAACAAAATATAAGATATAAGGCATTGAATGCCAGTATAGAGAAAGCGTCGATTCCGAGGATTAGTTTCATCTCAACTCAACTCTACTTTAGTTTTAATGTCAAGAATAAAATGTAGACTTGTTTATGACCAGAGCCTACAGTAGTGTTACGTAAAAAATTGAACCAATTCTAGAATTGGAGTGAAGAGTATGAGAGCATTAAAACTCACTCACAATTTATAATGAGAGCAAAAAAAGAGGGTTCGCTTATACACAGGGATTATTTGGACTCTTATAGTATTTAGTAATGGGCTATAAGTGATAAGATTTGTAGACAAATCACTAACAAAAATATAGTGAAAATCACTGAACACTAGAGAGAGTCAAATACAACCGACTTTTCAAATGTATGAATAAAAAAGTAGAAAACATTTCGAGTTTTTTTTAATCCGAAACAATTGGCGATAATTAGATGCAATTGAAAAAGAGATGGAATTGAAAATAAATGCCCATTTGTTTTGACTCATAGCTCCTAATTATAGACTACTTATACTTAAATTCAAAGCATATCTCACTCCAAGCCATGAAATAAAACTAATAATACATAACATAATAAGTAAATCCAATAATAAACTAAACGATTGAATCAATAAATAAATAGAAAAAAAAACAAAATCCAACACAAGAGTCAACAATAATTAGAAGTTCACTAAAAATGTTTAGGAAATCCGAATTAATAGGAAAAGCGAACAAAAAAAATTAGATTATATTTTGTGATTAATCTAATCGTAGCTCTAAATGACTTACAGTAGGAACACAGGGTTGAATAATGTTAATGAAGTCCAGTCCTTGATTTCCATTGCCGTTAAAGCAGTGCTGAATGTTTTGCGTAAACTTGCGATGAATTGCCGAAAGAGCGTAAACACAAAGAGCACTATTGGCCGACGGCTTGTTATACACGTCCGCCTCGTCTTTGGATTTGGCGAACACAATGAACAGTATGTCGTCCTGTGCTGTAATGCCCAGCGATGTGGCCAACTCTGAGCCGGGTTTGCCAACGAAGGCCGCCTGAGCTAAGTTGTAGTCGTTGTTGTCGTGGTTTGTGTTGCGGCACATAATCGGCACTTCAGTGTATGAGTAATAGTCGGCGTCTTTTTGACAAATTCGCACCAATTTTGATATGAAAGGACGGGACGCCTCTGCGCTCTTCTTCTGTATGGTTAAGAAGTAGGAGAAACCCCGGGATTGGAAGCCATAGACGTAAGTAATGGGATAGCGATCCCTGGCCAACGAGTTTATTAGAAGACGAGTTCCTGTTGTGACTCCTGTGGCCGCTATTGTGAACATCGCTGTAAAGACGGGACCAAAACGTATATAAAATAAGAACAAATCAAAGCACAAAACAAACATAACATTAATTAATAACTAGTTTTGGAATTTTAGATAAATTGAGTTTTTCTCTCACGTTATCAGACATTTGTATGAAAACTATTATTACTGTTATATAAATACAATAATAAATCTGAATATAATTGAAAAATAATTTTTAACCTATTTTTTCAATAACTTAACCCAAAACTAAACCTAAAATTATAATCAATTCAAATGAGTTTCAATTTTGAGACAATAATTATTAAAAATTCAAATCTATTCATAAAATAATAAAATAAACAAAACTTTTTTTTGAATAAGTTTTACAAACCGTTTGGATCGAGTGATCGGGAACTGACTGCGGGAACATCGGAACGGTAGGGACCGTTGGCCGTATACGACACGCCCACATATAGCACATGTTTGGGCGACTTTGTAGGTCCGGGCGCTATGAATGCGACCGTCGATGCGGTGGCGTTATTGGCGGCCACGGACTCGGAGGCGGACGCGTCATAACTGGAAACGTTGTCCAACTTATGGACAGAACAGACGCCTTGGAATAGAGAGCCACAGGAGAGGAGTCGGGACTGGGCGTAGTCGATGACCAACACTTTGTTGTAATAAATGGTCGGTTTCTTCACTACATTAGCACAGTTTCGGGTCACCGGACAGTCGGCGCTGTCCTCCTCGGGTCCCATCACTGCCACCGCTTCGGTGGTCAGCTGTGGCGACAATTGGTATATCCTATTGACTCCGCCCACATATACCTGACCCGTATAGGTGTTGACAGTCAGGTGTGAGAAGTATAGATCGCTATTCCGTTCCTCAAAATATGTGTAATTAGTTTTGAGACTCTCTTTCGTCAATGGATTCACTGCACCGACAGTTGCAGTCATTGTTAGACACGTAATGGCAGTAATGGTCACAATTGCTGTCATAACTGCCACTCCATTACAGCCATATTTGGTCCGCAGTTGTGTTGTTTTGGACCTCATTTTGCAATCCTTTGAGCAGTCGTTTGGTTCAAGTGTTGGCACAAAAAACACTTCAATTCATTAGTTTAAGACATGTTTTGAGAAATGAGTTGTTTTTCAGTTCAGAAGATATGTTTCACACGAGTTGTGAACACAAATGGCATAAATGGTGTCCAAACAGTGTTGCCATACATTACACACACAGAGCAGAGCATACAGTCCTCAACAGCACAGATATGCCAAACACAACACGACTCACAGCAGAGTTCAACTGCTCTGAGTCTGTCCGCCAATACCTCAGTCCCGCACTCGACCACCGGTGGCGCTACTGAGCTCTGAGTCTCACATCTGCGACCAATGAAAGTGCGGTTTAAACGGTTTTCCACTTCAATGACAGCCAATGGCAGTCGTCGTTACAGAAGTAGACGTTTTCAACAACGCATACACACAAACAGACAAAGTCTGAGAAATTGTTTGAATTTTTAAGACTACAGACCAACCCTACTATCCCTAACACTATAGTGCTTTCGTTACCACACTATTGTGCAATTGTCAATACCTGTAAAGCACAGGTATATAGCATTACAATTATTAGTAATGCATATGATATCAGCGTTTAATTGAATATCCGTTTATGCAATCAATTCTTGTGTTTCTTTATGTGTTTTGCGATTACTTTATATTCCGATAAAATATAAAGAAAATCAAACACTTTTGCAAACTTTTAATGCTTTAAAACTCAAAACACATGTCATTAAGAATTCAAATATTCTGTTTATAAAATGTTTATTAAATTTTTTGATTCCAATTGAATATCAGAATTGATGCAAATTTTTGCAGAATTTAACTCATTTTTTATTATTTATAATGAATATCTCATATAATGAACGGATAAGTTTAAACCCCTTTTCAACATATAGAGGATGGACTGTATTCTATACAATAATATAGTCTAATATGAAAGCGCCATCTGTTATGAGTCAAAGCATACATTAGTTTAACGTTTTGTATACGATATTCAAGTTTGCAATAAAAATGAGGCAATAATTGGCTTAAATTTAGAATAAATGAAATACAAAATCAGAAGACTATTCAAAATGCACTTACAATTTGAGTCTTAGATCTAAAGAATATTACTTTCATTTAGTCGACCACTACTTCAGAAAGAAGTTATTGACAATAATTAGCAGTTAATGAATATTTTGATTAATGCAATAACTAATACCTACCCCAACCAAATGGCCAAGTTCATCTAGTATACTTTCTAATGGCCTCTACTAACAATTTTAATGTGGTAGTGGTAATCGACCAATTTGCATTTAGCAATTCCCATTTTCATTTTTCCAGTTGACAACTGGTTTTTACCCATGCATTTCGACATAAGCACATTTTGGAATAGTAAATGCTACTTTTATAGATTGGACTGAATTGTTGAAATATCTATAATAGTATTGTATAATCTATGGGACAAACAAGTACTGTAACATTAATGCAGCATAATTAGCAGTAATATAAGTATGGTGAAATATTCCATTAGGCCTTCCTCATGCCATACATGGATTTTTAAATTATCTTTTCCTCCAATGATTCAATGATTATCGTTAATAATTATGAAACTGAATTACAAAATTGTCGATTCAATATAGAAATAAACTAAAGATAATATAAATTTACAAAACAATAAAAAGAAAAACAACTTTTTCGGTAAAGAAAACAATGTTTAAAAATATTTTATTAAAAGAATTTCATTGAATTTAATGGTAAAGTAAATACATTAATATATTAAATACTTAATAATAACTATTTTTGTTAATACTGAAACACACAGTGAACTACTTTTCAGATTTCATAATAAAATGAATGGATTTCATGAATTACAATATAATAAAGTATATAAAAAATCATTTATATAAGCGTTTTGTGTTTTGCAAATGATTAATGTCAGTCACCAGTGATATGTATTAACGACTGCAAATCGATATATTATGAGGTGATTAGTAGTTTTGAAAGGGAGGTTTGCGATATCCTGTGTAATGAAATGTTAGAATTTTTTAAAAATTATTTAATCGTTTTTTATTTATTATTTCAAAATGATTTTCATTAATAAAAAAAAGTTTATTTAGTTTTAATATGAAATTTGCGTTTTTCAGGACAACGAACTTCACTATTGTTAGAGTAGAAAATCTAATGAACGCTTTGTTTTCTAAAATTTTTAATAATACTAAATGAATTTGAATTTTTAATAAGAGCTTTAGTGTGTAAGACAGCTCCTTTTCGCACAAGAATTTAATTCCCATTTCTCTCTTTCTGTCCCTTATCTTACGGATCATTAATATTAATATAATATTTAGAACAATGAAAACAGAAATAATTGTTTTTGTTATATAAATAGAAAATATTTTTATTGTGCGAATAAATACCCTGAGCTGGAGATCCATATGCGGCTGATTCGGCTCTTTTCTGCTTATTGTGGACGTAATAGCAAAAGAATACGGTGACAGCCAGAGCACCCGCAACTGCGACCGCGCCTACTGTTATGCCAGCAATTCCTGCCGGACCCAAATCACCTTAAGATAAAATATTGTCAACACAATTACAATTAAAGCTATTAAATAAAGTTTTAATTAAAAATTAATTAATTAAATAAATTAATTCAAAAGTAGGAGAAAATTAATGAGTTTTAGTGAAAACAAAAATCTTGTTCACTATATTATTGATATTCCTTATGATATAACACAGTTAAATAATAAGCATAAGCACCTCTCCTTTCGCCATGTCTTCCTTCACCTAAATCATAGGTACCACCAATGTTACCCTGGCATGAAATTTCGCTAATCAACAGCCATAACACTATAAACAGAAGAGAATATTAATGTTATTATTAAATTAATATTAGTTTTAAGCAAAGTATTGAATAATTATTCTCTTAGTTTTATTCATTGATTAATTACATAAAAAGCAGCATTTTATGAATCTATCGCTTATTTTGTTGGATGAATACATAATTATTTTTGTTTAGAGCGTAATCCAGAAAATAAACTTCACATTAATTTTTTATTTCTATTATACAAAACAAAATTTTAAAAAATATTTTATTTGTAATAAATATATGGATAAGTATTTTTAAGTATTTTATTTGAATTGAAGCAATTTATCAAAGAATGTTTGCAACCGATGAACAACACCCTAACTATCTCTACACAATTTAATAGTTACGCATATTATTTGTAATAATCGTTAGAATTTTGAGTTGAATTGTTGTTCGCCTTAATTATTATTAGAGAGAGCTTTAATTCATATCATAGAGATATTTGATAAGAAAGGACTCAGAGCTCCATTCTTTGCCAATGAATTCATAGCAAATGCAAACTTTGATCTTCCGATTTGTTGGTTCTCATAGTTACTCATAGAATGAAAGATAATTTCATTGCCTATGCATTTGAGTCAACAACAATCAAATCAAATAAAAGTATGGCTAAAAAGCGTAGGATTAGGTATTTGTGCGATATGTGTGCTATAATGACTCGAATGAATGAGAAGCAAATGAAATACCAATTTAATAAATAATATAATTCACTGATTCAGGAGTGGCACTCCTTCTCTATGAACAGAACTCACATATATCTGAGCCAACATATGAATAGATTTCCTGAACATATTCTTAAATATTCAAATTCTGTTGGGTATATATGTTGTCCGTAGGAGTTATGAGCACTCGATTTGTTAATTCTCTTCTCTGTTGATGTGTCTGAACATCGAGAATATGACTCAATTATATTACATAACATTACAGAATTTTGTGCATTAGATTTATTTTATATTCTACTTATAATACATTATATTATAGTTAACTTAACTTTTTCGGAGCAAAAGAGCAGTGAATTCGCTTAAATTTCAAATTAGATTTATGAGGAAGTAGTATAAGATGTATAAACGAATATTTGCTGTGATTTTTCTAACTTTGAATTTCAATTCAATCAAAGTTAACATCTAATCAAAAAAAAAAAGTAAAAGAAGTTTCTTTTAAAATATAATTAATTTTAAGCTAATTTTTTTATCGATGAAATTCTTGGTTTCTTTTTTCTGCTTTATATATGTTTTATATAATTTTCTAATCTCTTTCTTTAAGATTAGAAAAATTCTTGCTTTCTATAGAATCTCAACAGAAAATTAGTTACAACTGTTTGAATGATTTTCTTTTCTTATTCTTCTTATATATATATTTTTTTTTGAAATTATTTTCTACTTTACGTTTGAAATTAGTTTTCTATTTTCAAGATTTTCTTAAAAATCTTCGCTTTTCTATTTTTATAAGTTTTTAGAAATGTTTTTGTGCAAAGAATTCAATGTTTGAAATGAAAAATATTTATGGAATCTTATGTTCATTAAAATTGTTTTTCATTCTATCAATAAAACTTTGCTAAATCTCTTTGTAATTTTTATGTAATGCTTCGCATTCTATCCTCTATTTAAATGTCATTTTGTGCTTAAATAGTATTTTTGAAAAAAAATTTAACATTTGTCTTTTTGTTAGTTTTTAAGCTTTTTATCTTGGAAAATTTAGTCAAAAAATTGTTGGTAATCGTCGAATAGAAAAATATTTGTCTTATGCATGTCTGCAGTGACTGTGCAGAGAATGACTTCAATGACCTCATATAAGCCAAACTTATTGAATATCAAAATGTTGAAAATCAAGTGAAAGCTTTTGCACAAATCATTGAATTCATATAATGAAGAGAAAAGAAGACAAAAAATATATTTGAAAATTATTCTCACAAATAAGCAAAAAACTGAAGTAAAAGATGATTAAGGCTTTGCTTCAAATGAATTTGATTTTTTTTTTGCTTCTTTAGCTAATCTAAAAGTTTAATGAATCTGCCGGTACTCTACCTGACTCTCAATATTTATAACTTATAAGAAATTCGTTTAATAAATGAGATGAACTCTAAACTAATATATCTAACAAGAAATTAATAGATCTCTCTTTTAATACAGAATAACTTTAATAATGAAAAATTTTCATTTGATTTTTTACAAGTTCATACAGTAATATACCCATACTTTGATAAAACATTGACCATTATTTTGATAAAATTGATGCACTCTATGTTTAATTTCTAAATCTAACATTAAATGAGAATTTATTCTGGAATTTTGGAATTTTATTTGAAATTATTACCAAAATATTGGAATATTCTCTTTATAAATATGTGCACAAAAGTGTATTTTGTGTTTATGAGAATATAAGACCATTTAAAATGTCAACTTTTATATAGTTTAGCCATTATTTAAAAAGGACTCCATATGTCGTTGATTTGATGGCACATTCTTTGCTTTTGATCGCACCTAACTTTATAAAAATCCTGCTCTTGCTATAAAAATCCTGCTATCCTACTATAATAGCTCTTGCACTTATTTAAATTCAAAGTAAATGACAATTTAAAGTGAATTTTTAGTTAAAAAAAATTTTTGATTAATTATGTTTTGCATTCAATTTTAATTTTATTTATTTTTTTCAAAACTTATTTTTGTCGGAAGTATTTCTTCGGTAAATATATAACATTTTTTTTTATGTACAGTATATTAAAATTCAATGAAATTTTAAATGAATTTTCAACTTTTCAAAGCAAAATTTTTGTTTTTTGTTATTTTCAATTAAAATTCGTTTTCGCAAATCAATTTTAATAGTCTCTGACATAAACTTAAAAATACATTTACTATATTTTCACAAATAATTCATTAAATAATTTTCTGATCATAATTGAATGAGATTTGAGTTTAACTCGATTTAAAGTGGGAGAAAAACAGAATCTATATTTTCGAAGTTCAAGTTTAAGAATTTATTGGTTGTGCCGATTAGCTAAACCACGGAATCCAATTTTATCAAGAAACAGTTCATCAACTGTTGGTCTTTGCTTAAATACTTTAAGCTTAACATCAAATTTTTCACAATATTTTGTGTAAAAATGTATACACTATCGTTTTTTTAAAAGTTAACACCTAATATCAATTTCCTATCTATCCAGATTAGCTATACATCTATTGATTTTAGCAATTA
>JAQFXN010000645.1:0-19812 GCA_034693365.1 Liacarus xylariae | reverse complement strand
AGCGATCTCTTGAGGAGTGAGCGGTACTGTCTGTGGTCGGGGACCACAAATTGAATAACGTACATTGGTAGAAATCTGAAGCACAACCTGAGCATTGCACGCGGCATCTATTTGAAATGATATTTCTTGAATAGTTTCATCATGCAATAAAAAAATGTCCAAAAAATGAACATTTTTCAGAGTAAAATGCATTTTTAAGGTGTTTTTGAAGTTCTCTAGAATAAATTCTAGATATGTTAGGGGGTTAAAAATTATAGCCAATTCTAATAGATAGTAGGGCTACAAAATCCACTTTAGAAATTTCTAATATCTTGTTGTTTTCTGTATCAGCTTTAGATTATTTCGTAAACTTAGTATATGTAGTTTCTATTTCCCAGTTTCCCATTCCATATCTAGACTTACAAACTTCACTGTAATACACAATTGCGAAATATTTAACTTGGTTTAATATTAGAAAAGTTCATAGATAAAAGTATTACATTTTAAATTCTTTGTTTAGAGATTAACATTTTATTCGGATGAGATTGTTAACGAAACTAAAAAATCTCATTTTGATTAACTTCTTTCATAAATAAACATTTGTTTGACTAAAATTAAGTTAAACTGCATTTAATGCCAATATAAAGCTTCGATTCCAAGGCAGTACTTGTGATAACTTATCAGAAACATTCCAATCAATACATAAATATCTAAAACAAATGTTTTGCCAATTTGTAAAATACACTAAATATGCAAAAATGTATTATTCAATTGATGTAAATATAATGCCTGTAATGTTAGGTTTGGATACAATCTAAATACAAAGAAATTAAGATTTTATTTTTTTCATATTATGTCTAATTAAGAATTAGGTGTCACTCCTTTTGAATTTTGTAATTCTTACTTATTTTAGCTTGAATTATAACTTTCTATCGATTGTATAATCTATTTAATTGAGTAATAAATTATTAAAGAATACATAAATTATTATTAAATATAATTTAAATACTAATTCATTTTTAAATTCTTAACCATTAATGTATAAAATTTAAAAATTCATATATTATTAGATCAAAATTCAACTTTTAATGTAATGAAAAATTTAGTTTCTTTGCATGCAATCCATCGGACGAACAAAAACAGTGGTAAATGACAGACAGTCAGTGACTCATCTCAACCTCACTAATTAGGATACTTTAGGATCTATAGTACAGTAGTTTGCGATTTGCCACCCAAGTGGTCGTCCTTTCATATATTTCATGTGCAGAGGGTTCAGATGGCACTCTAAGCTCAGATTTTCAAATTCTTTACGAGGATCTAATTTATTCTTAAATTACTTTATTCTCTATTGAAGTCTTTATTTTAATTCAATTCAAGACAAACACTAAATTGAAATAAAATTACTTAAAATGAATTAATAAATACAAAATAACATAATATTTGGAGCGAAGATAGAAAACCAGACAAATAAAGTGAAGAGTTTTTATTCATTGATTTTAATATTTCTTATAATTTCTTCCTATAATTTGTTGAAAACCCGAAAGAAGTCTTACAAAATTATTCCCAAAAATTCATTTATTACAGGAATTTTCGATTATATGGGGAGTAATATTGCGGTCAACTGCAGGGTGGTATGCAAGGGCTTATTAGTAAATGTAGAAATATAATGACACGGGAGCGGCACAGACTTGTATTGATGTAAATGGTAAGAAACTCTAGAAATATAATCAAAATTAATAGAATATTCTCCAAATTTAAGTTTCAATTTGGATAACAGATCTGAAAATATGAATAGTATTGTAAAGTAAACTATACATGTAACTGTACATCTTTCTAATATATATTACCAAATCAATTGTTCAAATGTGACAATATTATATTAATTTTCTGTTTAAAAAATTCTCTCAATTGCCTCAAATTCAATTTGATTAAGTTGAGATTGAATATGAATATGAATATATGCAAGGAGAGCCAAGGGAGTATAGCCTCAATACTCCCTATGAGTTGGAGATTTTGGAAAATAGCTTCCCCCTGACTTTTTGCACAGGAGGCAAATTTTATTTATTTTTACATTTTTACTCTTTGCATTTTTCATATTTTAGGATTTCGTATACCACTCCTGGAATTTTGAGAAAATCTTCTCAAAATACACCTTCTATACCCCCTGACTCGGCTGACCTTGGCTATCCCTGAATATATGCCACTCCTTTGTTCATTAAATTTTACATTAAACAATTTAAGAATATTTATTGTTTTATAAATCAATTAATGTAATTATCAATAGATTTAATTTGTGTATTTGTGAAACCCATAAAAAATAAGAACAAATAGTTTAATTATGGTTCTGAGTCTAATTTGGTTCGGTTACCACTGCATTCTCAACTCAATTTTCAAATCTTTTCTCATTTTTAAAAAAATGGTATAAATTTTTTAAAAATTTTAATAAAATATCATATTTTCTTACAAAATGTTTTGAATTATTTTTATAATTATTTTCTAATTCATACGATATTTTCATTGATGATTTCAGTCATGATTTAGATTAATTTAAAATCGAGTATTGGTGGGGTTTCTTCTCTTGATTGAAAACTCTAAAAGATTAATTCAAAATTATTACAGGGTTGTTTGATTGACAAAATTATTTGATTGATTTTATAGCAGGGATGTCCATACTTGAAAATATCAAGGAATATTTTGGCTTTTCTCCCATTTTTGGGTTTTTCTCCCACATTTTGACCAAAGCTTAGGGGTATCTGTCCATAGACGTAATGTTATGCACAAATTTTGCCAGGGGGTATTCCGGGCTGAACCCCCTCTTGATATCCCTGTTTTACAGTTATAATGACCTTTAATATCACTTTAGTATTGATTTTTATATAAAATCTATTAAATTTTATAACCTCATAACTCCTACTTAATCTCTGAACTTATAATTTCAGAAATCACTAAATTTAAAATTATATATTTTAGAATTAGAACTAACAGTTAGATGTTTTTCTAAAAGAAAACCTTTCTTAGCATTTGGAGATTTTTCAGATTATAGCGGAAACACACCATCACTCTATTTTAAATTCTTGTTAGTCATGATTTAATAATATTTGGGTAGACTTGAGTAGTATTTAATGTTCTTACTATGAATTGTAATCACTGAATAAGTTGTTCAAAATTTATTTTTTTGTTTTGTAAATTATTTAATACAAATAAACTTTTAGAATATGAATATATTAATAACTGTAGCCAACAGACTGTAGGTGTATATGTGTTTGCGATGAATGTTAGGCTAAATACCTATAAAAAATAGAGATGCTATTGAAGGCTTTCAAAACTTTCGAGGAATAACAACAAAATTCTCCTGACATGTAATCGGAAGAGCCAGGTTCGAGTCCTGGTGGGTCCTCTATTGGATTGTTTGTGTTATCAAGTATTTATAACATTTTAATACAGTTAAATTAAGTATTCTCTAAATAAATGATTGAAATTTGAGATCTAATAGCAAAATATTTTGTTTCAAATAACAAATTATTGCTAAAAAATTCTTAAAATATTTATAAAGATTATATCTTTGAAAATCTAATTGGAAATCCTTAAAATATAAAATAAAAGTTACTAAAATAAGTTTAAATTGACTCATATATACTAAAAGTAGAGTTTAATAGATTTGATATCCAATTATACATATTTGTAAATTTTAAACCAAATTAATAATTTCATTTCTTTGCCTTAATTGAAAAATTACAAAAAATCCTAAACTTTATGTTTTGATTTTGTTAGTCAAGAAAATTATATTAATAAATATGAGCTTGTCTAAATGTTGAATATGCTTGAGAATTATTATTATTTACTTATGCAGTAATAGATTAGTAATAAATACATTCATATTTATATAGTTATATTCACAACAGCATTCAATGATCTAATAGAGACTTTAATGCAAATTCATTAACGATTAGATGATTAAATGACGATAAAGTAAAATAAAATTTGAGTTTTAATAGGTTTTAGAGTTATTTTTTATAGTATGAAACCACAATTCTTATCGAAAATTGAGATTAACTTAAGTTCAGTCAATAAATATTATGGGAAAAAATAAAAGAATTTATTAATTTTATTTGAGCGAAGCTTTTATTTGGAAAAATTTAAATTATATGTATATAAGTTGTACAGTCATTATGTGTTAAACTAAATTTGAAAATTTGATGCTATAATGGAATGGCCTTTTGGAGAGCAAACTGTATGGATGTGTCAAAACTTGACTTAACGTTTATTTTGTTGAAAATAGCAGTTATTGGCAACAAAACACTCGAAGGTTTAGACCAGAAATTATCTGAAAGAGAATAATAGGCGATGAGAAACAAGTTTAACAGAAGTGGAGATCATCTGCAGATACTATGAATATATAATTTAATATTATTATAATTGACTCGTTTGTATACTTCGTGACAAAGATATTGGAGTTTTAGAAGTATTGATAATAGATATTTGAACAATGCTTATGCACACAATACGTATATAAAGTTATATAAGCATTAGCTATAAGAATAGTTGGATTGGATTTGTGTTGGGATTTGAGAATTGAGTCAAGTATTTGCAAGTTTTGAATTGATATGATTGTCGATCACATTACAAGTGTCGCATAATATGGATCGTTAGGTTCATAATCGGGAAGGAAATTATAAGTGAATGAATGCATCGATTTTCACGACTCTATTTGGTCTGTAGTTTATATGCCTGTGCTTTATATGCCAATCGCGTGACTTCAAAACGTGTTGAATTCAGCACTTTTCCTGTCGTTTTTCACATCAGTACTACGTTTTAGAATAGGAGAGCTCAGGCTTATCACGAATATTATAATATATATAACTTATATAACATTCATATATTTATTATATAATATATGCCTGTCCTGGACATGCATTACATTTCTCCATAACAATCGGTTGCGATGGCTGTAATGGTTTTCACTTTTTAATGACTTCTCGGAGCACATTATAGTCGATCGTTGAGGACAACTGTGTCTATAGTATTGACTATTGAATAGCGAATAGCACTCACGGAAACGTCTCGCATGACTCGCATCAGCCGTTTTCGACTTAAGAGTAGGAATATTATCAAACAATGTATTATGCATTTAGTCACTGCTCCGTTCACTTGCTTTCGCTCATCGCATACATCCTTTGCTGACAAAAAGCACATTTGATCACAACTATCATAGCTCTCATACATGTAGTGTTGAGAACAGTCACTATACTTATCCCAGACTCGCGAAACTGTATGCGTCATACGTTTCATGTGTTGTATGCCTTATTTGAATGGCCGGACAAACTTTGCGCACACAAAATGACAGGAAATCGTGAATACGATAGCAATTGATTTCTTTCCTCAATTCTAGTCGTTTCCACTTTAGCTATACTTTTGTCAATTTTTTGGCAAACAATAAAAACTTCACCACATATTGATAAATGAGGATCAAGTGATGCACAATATTAAGGCTTTCACTGCAGACTTGCATTCAATGAATAAAATTGTTGTTAAACGAAGCGCTAATAAATCATCAAAAGCTGAATTATAACTACAAAAATAAGGGGATATTCTAATTATTCAGTCTATGGACACCAGTTCTCACAACATTTGCTGAACTGCAGTACCTTTTGTTTTAATGGATTTGTGAGGGAAGTACTAGAAATACATTAAATAAGTCCCTTTCGATCATTAGGCAAAGTATGTGTTTCACGACAAACATATTTGGGACTAAACTTTTCACTTAAATTCAAAATAAAAAACCAAATAATAACTTAATAAATGTAGGTATCATTGATTTTTAAGTTTATTAATTCAAAATTCATTTGATTGAACCAAATTAAAAGTTTTGAGTCAATTAAGCTTTTTTACAAAATTCGATAATCTCTACCAATAGCTTAAGGGCTAATGGATTTTAAAAGACAACATTAACTATTAGGTAAAAGCATTTTCTACATAACTAATTGTTTTACAAAGAAATATATAGAATCGGAGGCAAAATAGTTTTTATGGATTTATTTCAATTATTTTTATTTCTAAATATAGTATTTGATGATTCCCTCCCATTGAGAAAATGTGTTGATTTAAGTTATAAATATAAAAAAAATAAGAATTATGTTTCAATGTCTCTAATTATAAATTTCATTGGTTTAGCGATTATTATATGTTTATTCGAGAATTTTATCAATCATTTCATTAATTAATGAATTTTTAATTAAATTAATAAATCAATTAAATATTTAAAAGATCAACACTTAATAACATTCTATTAATAAAATTAAGTTTTATTTATCTCTATCTTTAGAAATCAATAAAATTTGATTTAATTAGTGTTCAATTGATTTATTATTCAATATATAAAACACACATAAAATCCTATTCTGACCAGGAAATATAGCTTTAGCTTAGTTTTAAAGATAAGTTAAAGGAGAAAATTTCTGATGAGAAAACAATTCGAGAAAGATCAGATTCTAATTAATCACAACTTTGATTAATAAACTTGAAATCATTGATTAGATTATATTAAACAGAATCTCGTTTTGTATTAATGATTCACTTGATGTGTAAAAAGAAGAGTAAAAAAATCAATTTATGCTAATTAAAAACTATCTTAATTAGAGTTAATGTTTTGTGATTTATAATGAAATTACAAAAATAGATTCAAATATTTAGCTTAAATTTAATCGCAATTAAAAAAAATTCTAAAATGAATGAAATCTTTAAAAAATTAATGACAATCTCTCTTATAGTTTATTAGCAACTGATTAATTACTGGTCTGACTCTTGTATAGGAATATACAATAAATTCCTAAATTAATTATTTATATCTTTTAAAAATAAATGATAATTATATATATTATATGTAGTGTAGTTCGGATTCGGGCAGATGAAATTTTAAAAATCGGCGGGCAATTGTCAAACTCTTACAGAATTTAATTTAGAATGACGTAATTTAAAAGAATTTTGAATAATTCTGCAATAATTTAACAGAATTTGGCAGAATTCGGGCAAAATTTGATGTATTCTGTAAGAATTTAACAAAATATGATTAAATATAGAAAGAATGTGACAAAATTCGTTTATTTATCTAAGAATTTAAATAGAATTTCACAGAATATTGCAAAAACTAAGCCTTCGGACCCGTTTACTTAAAATTGCTACAAGGAAAATTAAAAATTGCTTGATTTTTCTTTATCACAGAAGGTGATAATTTGGTAATTTTTCGGGCACAGAGGGTATATTGGCTATACCCACATTGCACATCCCTATTAAACTGACTTCTATTTTCATTTTGAATTAAATGATAGAATATATAAGAATAAAGAATAGTAGCTTACTATATGTGTTTAATTATTATTTTTATCTAATAATAATAACTGTTCACAATAGGTATGCATAATAATGAAGCATTACTCATAATATAGCATTGATTAAAATGCATAATAATGGCATTATCTAAACAACTTTTAATCCTGTTTCCGGGTAAAATCGGGTAAATGTTAAATCTGCCCGAAACAACTTTTTGAAATTCGACGGGCAAAATCGGGTTTTTCCGGGAATTGCCCGAATCCGATCTACTCTAATTATATGTTTATGTTTACAGTTTGATTGAAACCATATTATTAATTCAATCTATATTTGTCTTATTTTTTATTTTTATTTATTTTTTGTTTTTTATCAAAAAGAAAAAAAACTTTTTTTTGGATAAGTTGTAAATTTCTCTTAACATTAAAGATAATGTCGCCTAAACTGAATCCTTAGCTAAAGTCTTATCATTAATATTGATTTTAGTCAGTAATTCATTTCTAGCGAGTACTTCATGAGTCATATACACTGCAATTAATTGCGATATTGGAGGCCAGTTCAGGCAGCACAGCATCACTGGCTATACTAGTGTGAGTGCACAGAATTCAAATGGCACAGAATCTGATAGTGTGATAGTGCGATAGTGACAATTTTATAGTTGGGTACTTTACAGGTTAAGCAGAATTATGGCAAAGTTTGCTCGCAATCGGTGTATATTAATGCGTTCACACAGTATCTCAGAATCACAATATCACAGATATCACAGGTATTACAGGTACCTGAGTATCACAAGTGGTCCGTAAGACGTAAAGATATAATAAGTGGAAGAACATGGTAATAGGGGCGCCTTTCTCGATGTCTGTGAATGTAATTTACGAGCAGATACGCTGATATTCGTTGATTTAGTTTTTAGTGCTGTAGGGCTTTTGAAAGCAAAACCTAAACACATAACAAAAAAACTAAAGACGAACCTCAAGACGCTAGGCGTGAAGAGGGGCACTAAATTGAGAAGACCTCAAGGATAGTTGGGCATATGAGGGGTCGTGACATATTATAGGCGCCGTTTGGTCGCCTATTCATATACATATTGGTGCCTTAAACGCAGAGTCGAATGACATGAGGTATATACTGATGAGTTTTGGCTAACATAAGGCAGGATTTAAAACAAATAGTGAGTGTGAGTAGCATTCAATAGCTTCTTATGGCTCACATATACCTTACAATACTATATATACAGCTCTACTACGGCGATAATTTAGAGTGTCTGCAGTTTGAGTATCTAATTTAAACTTAACCTAAGCTGCCTGTGCTTGTGGCCAAGGCTCAGGCTGTTGATATGTGGCTCCAAGAAACCTGCCGTGCGTTGGGGGGCTTTCACAAACTCATTCACAAAGCACGAACTCACCTCTCTCTCACACATATTCATATAACTTATATATCTATCTATATATAACTTATAACAATACGTATATTAGTTATTGTGCTGTATATCCACTGCTGTATAACTCGTATAATTTACTCGCAATGTATATAAATATAAATCTGTTTGAGTGAAAAAATTTTACACAAACTATGATATACAGCTCTGGTCTGCTAATTAGTGATTATACATGAACGACACCGGGCATTCTTCAGAATCTGATTCACTTTAATCTTATGTTAGAAGAATTTAACAAAATTATTAAAAGTTCTAAACTAGTGCTGAATTTTCTTTATTTTTCTGTCTAATTAGCACAGGGTATAACAATGAGACATGTGATTCCGGATCAACTCTGATGTTCTCAGAATAAACAAATAACTATCAATATAATTTCAATTATTTTCGATTAATTCTTTAATTATTATCAAAATATGAAATTAATTATACAAATGTCTGATATATGAATACATGACTATAGATAAATGAAATTGAATGTCAATCGATAGTAGAATCAAGAAATTTCAAGTAATTGTTATCGAAATGAATTGAATTAATAATTATGAATTCTAAACCTTATTTAATTGGCATGTGAAAAGTGTAAATTTCCCGGTATTGTTCACGTCTTGTCTAAATATAATTTATAGACTCAATAGAAGCTGAGAGCAGGTAATCCTTCAATTTGAAAGCAAGGACTGGACTGATGGCAAACAAGCGAACACAAGCGAACACAAGCAAACATAGCATAACGTAAGTGAGCAAACGTAACAATTTTAATGATTAAAAAGACGCCAAATACGTAAAATACACCCCTGACAGTGAACAATCAGTGTTGCCTTACGTTGCAGTACTATTAGCTCTGATATTCTCTATTATCATCGCTTCGTTTTGGCCATTGTGATGGATGTCCTGCAGAATACTATGCATTGATGAACGCATGACTGCATAACTGAATTAGGCTTTCAGAGTGTTTTCAAAAATGTATATCAACTTAAATAATATCATTAGAGATAAGTAAATATTTGCAAATTTTGTTGCAAACAATTCATAACCATTTGCTGAAAACCATAATAACAATACCTGTAAAAAATGTAAGTATTTTCCTGTTCAGACTTGAATGCAAGTCTTCCACCCCTACAGTCTTACAGTCTTTCAATTGATGAATATAGAGATGACACCGTCGCCACCGTAACAGCAGGTTTCCTGGTTTGTAGCAGCGATACGGCCAAAACCAAAATAAGATTCATCACTAGATTGAAGCGCATGGGCTTAAATGCCTGTACCACAAGAAAATCCGCATTAAAGCCGTACGCATGTCGAGACAAAAGTCCGCAATGCCTCTCATGCCTGTGCGACGCTGTGATGCCCATGCGATCAATGCATCCGATCTGATCCCACTATTCTAAATATGGAATATTATAGACATTCTTCACTAATTTTTTGCCTCTTCTCAAACTCTCATCTCTTATATCAGATGAGTCAGCAAAACATCACTAAATATAAGTTGTTGTCATAGAATCGCTTAGAATTGCAAAGAATAACATTCAGAGCACATAATTAACTGTCGGACTAATTAACGACAAATGATTTTGAAAATTAATTAATAAAATGATAGAATTGATAATATTTGTGATCGTATCGTATTGTAAGCTCTGCTCTGTCTGTTCTTAAAAACAGGTGATTTAAAAAATATGTACTTCAGATGAAATTCCTAGCGGTTGTTATATAAGACTACTGTAGAGTAACAGTACTTTGCGGACAAACAAAAGCATAATTTGAGAGAATTATAACAAATTTATCGAAAAATGTTTTAAATTTTTAATAAATAAAACTTTGAAAATGTTTGACTTTTACATTTCACTACTATTCACAGCTATTTCTTTATTGCTTTGACATAACCAGTGCCAGCAATAAGTTGTTTAGAAGTATTTTAAGAATTTTATAGCATCACTATTATAGTTAACACTCTTGATATGACCCCCGACTATGCAATAATGTGCGAGCGTTTTATCCATTACTTAATTTATACAACAAAAGGAAATTTGATTTTAGATTTGACCGAAAACTTAATTATTTCTGATCTTAAGAAACGAATTTCGCAATTAAGTCAATGATTGGAAATGTAATTATAATAATAATACTAATAATGGAGCAAATTATTTAAATTCAATGTAATCTCGATATCAATTATAATAATCAATTAATTTATATTACAATAGAATGCATTCAAACTAAATAGCATTATATTTAGCTTAATATTTGGCTTTACATTAGATTTGTTTTAAATAATATTTATAATTGGAATTAACATTGTTTTGAATTAAACGAGTGAACCAATTGAAGGAAGTTTTACAGTTTAATCGTTAATACACTAGTGTTTGTAAATACAATATTCTGTGTATCTGTATATCTGTGGCTGTCGTCCACTTTTAAATATCCATTTTGGGAGACATTAGAATAGTTGAACCAAATGGAGAAATAGAATTAAAATATGCTTTTTTCAAATCCAGAGGAGAGGATATATGGACTGACAAGAAGGAGGATCGCAATGACATGACAGACACAAACATGAGAGCAGTCATACTGTAATACATGTTTTGTTGGATTTGTTGTACATTTATTGTTGTATTTATGTATTGAATGAATGGCATGAATAGTACGAAACCCCAGCACAAGCACACCATTGAATTGCAAATTAGAGTCACTTTTCAACGATTCGTAACCAATATTTAGTTAATATATCTATGAAACTACTGTTGTTGGAACGAAAATTGGAGTCCCTCTCGTGTCCAACCCCTCCACCATTCGCTGTATGTTTTTAAGTTCAGGAATAGGAGAATCGGAATTTGAGATTCTATGGGTTGGCTCTTCCGATGAGTTCTTCTCAGAGCTTACATGGCTTTCATTCGAACAATTATTGCTTAGCGGAGAGTGAGTTGGAGACCGAGTCCGACCGTTCTGTCCATTTTGGCCACTCTTCTTGTCTGTCGTTAACTTATCGATTGGAGACGTCGAATGCCTCTGTTGTTGGGCAGACTGTTGAGCATTGATTAGAAATGGTCTGACATTGTAGGGGAAAAACCGATGTCCCAGTGCTTGCACACCACTCATTGCTTTGAACCGTTGACCCGCGTTATTGAGTGCAGCCAACACATCCCGATTGTCCGAAAGGTCGGGCAGTCCTCGACCAGCACTGGCACCTGAAGACGGTTCACACACAGAACGCACTGCATTTGAGTCATTAGAAGTGTTGGGTGGCGTCAAAGGCACTGCCGGCTCAGGGTTTACAAGTCTTGAATTAGTCAGGTCTCCAATATAGGCACTAAGAACTGCTCGCGGATCGAAACCCTTGAAGTCGAAGTCACCCATTGGTAACGAACCACCGACTGGAACGGGAACTCTCATTGAAGAAAAGTCTAACGGATGAAAGCCTAGTGGAGACGCGGCGAAGAACGGAAACGACACACTTGTCGGTGGAAATGGTGAGGAACCACAACCAAATGCATTGGTCGTGCACTGAGACCCTGAGCCCTGGTGGTGGGGAGCGAGGAATGGAGACCAGGCAGGCATTGCTCCCAATCCGGCCGACAGTCGTGCCATTGCCGCCGCCTCTTCGGCCGAGGCATTACTGCCATGAATTGGTGCGCCCGGAGTCGAGTATAGACGGGGAATGACTGGCGGCAAACCATAGAGAAGACTACTATTGAAGGCTCCGGAATAGTTCAGTTCTGACGAGTGGTAATCATTGCAGCGATCGCTACTATTATTGTTTGTCACACTTTTGTTTGCATCACTTTCTTTGCCGTCAATACTCCCAATGACTTCTGAAATGATAATAAAAAACCAAAACTATTACTAAAGAATTCAATTTGTTTAAAAACAAAAATTATGCGGTTATGAGGGGTTGTGTTGTGTTGTGCGGCGCTAAGAGTTAGAATAGCATAGCATAGATCTGTGTGACAGGAATTTACTATTTTCAGGACTAAATCTTTTACTCAAATTACTTTATTTTGCTGATTATGAGAGGGAGAAGTGCTATCTTTATATATACACAGCATATACTGAAACATAGTCTAAGAGTGCATCTGAGCTGACAATTAGTGGTGAGTCGTTTGATATTAAAAGAGCAGAGAGAGTGAGAGTTGAAGCAACACATCCTCTCATTCTCTATACTATACGACCCGTTATGTTATGAAGTCGTTAAAAAAGCTGTCGAATTGATTGGTGGCTGAGTTTAGGATAGTGTGCGCTAAAGCAGTTGTTCAATCGAAATGAGGTTTGCTTTTCCTCATTACACACCATATTTCTAATGTTGAACTACAGCTGAAACAGTGGACTAATTAGACTAACGATACAATCATTTTTATACCCCATATAAACGATTCATTTTCTCATTCTTTTTCAAAAGATAAACAATTTTAGCGTTTATTTTGAGGAGAATTCAGATAATTATCAGCGAATCTTTGTTTTCGTTTAACTGACATATCTTCGATCAAACTTACAATTAATTAAAAAGTGAAACATTATATTTCACAATACATACACTCAATTGGAATATTCAGTACAATCAGCTTATATTCTATGTGTTATACAATAGAATATATGGGTATTATTACACAGAAGAACGAAGGCTATAATGACTTTCAAACCCATTACAAATAGTATGAGAAAGTATGTGTGAATTTATGAGATTTTATTCCATAACAGAAAACAAGACATTTTCCATAACCATTACAATTGTCATCACAATCGCAATCAACTAATGATTTCTTTTGCCTAATAAGGCTTCAGTCGTGCGATTCGTTAAATAAGTATAAAAACTATTATTATTTGTCTTATAATACTTTGAAATTAGTTTTGTAATAAAAAAAAAGGAAAGTGCAAACCTCTCTCCCCTTTTAAATATTAATAGTTGACTCGAAACGAGTTTATTCAATAAAAAAGAAATCTTTTCGTTGAGATCTCTTCTCACTCTAACTGCTTAGTGAACATTCAACCGATCCATATAACCATCATTTAATGTCGAACTACTGGCGACAAAGCCTTTAGTTCAGGTTTGAGTTTAATTAACTCAACGATAAGTATTTTTTTCTATTCATTTAATAAATTAATCTAAATCACTGACACCTCAAAAGTTTCTCAACATTTTGAAAAGCAATCAAATATTATAGCGATTCATAAAATCTTTTATCAAACTCTAACTTATTTTACTACTATTTAATGATAGCTTTAATTTAAGAAAAACAAATACTCCTATTATTAGTGTTTTAGAAATATTTTATAAAAATGTGTTTAACGATTGAAAAATATTTGCAAAAAAAAGAAGAAAAATGTTTTAAATTATAGCCACTATTTATGACTTCTTTGCTTATTTTTGATCGCTTTTTACAAAGCTTTGTATATTAAAACCTCAGTTTTGTTAACTATTAATGATAGTCTATTATGTAAATATCGAACAGAATATAATTAGCGTTTCCTCCTCTCTATTTTAAAGTCCAGTTTTATAATATCTTCAAACTATCCTGACTTCAGGAAATGAATTTTAAATTATGTTTTTCCTGTGAGGACTACATATTTTCAGATTAGATATTGTTTACCTAATATTCTGACTGAAATAAAGGACTTAATGTGTTATTTATTGCTTTAGTCATTAAATTTTAAATTCTAATGAATACTAACAATAATATCAAATTCGATGGATTATTTAAATCTGTTATTTTCAACAGAATTTTGTTATAATTTTTATTACTTAAAAAAAATAAGTTAACAAAATGTAATTTAGTTTTTAATGCACTGCACAGAGCTATGTTGCTTAAGTGTGAGAACACCGGTATTTAATAAATTATTTTAATTATTATGTAATATGTCTTTATAATTATTTATTATAATTAATTTAGTTCTCGGCTGTTTTTATATTGACTTTAATACAAGTTGGAAATTAAAAGACTTCCTAAATATATAACTTATTTTTAAATTTAGCAAAATATTCTGCTGTACAAGCATGGGAGAATATTAAAATGTTACCACCTTGTAACTTAGTGTTGGATCAGACATGCTTAAACTATTTTACAGAAGGAATTACTTCAATCAAATGTTTACAGCTAGTCTCTAAAAAGAGTATTAATTAATCTAATTAAAAATCAGCATTCTACAATGAATCAAAGGAATTCGAGTTTTTTCTTCGCTTTTAGGTAATAATACAATTGGTCATATTTCTTTACAAAATTGCGGTAAAACTGCAAGAGAATTATCATTTAGGAATAGTGTGGATAGTCAGACCTCTGTCTCATTCCCGATCCCTATTCCACTATTATTGTTCAAACTAATAATTTTCATAGATTTTGAATTAAAATTAAATCTAGTGTTGTGATTTTTAAAAAAGCAATAAAAATAAATATTCCTATCATTTTTAACAGTAAGTGTTAGCTAAAGAAATATTTGTCTTAAGTGAAAAACCAACATTAGCTTAATGAATGAATCCACTTTAATAATAAAATCATCCTTTACATTCAGACTATAATGAATTTTGCCTCAATTTTTGGATCATATGAAAAATGAATTATTGATAGGAAAGAACATTAAAGAAATTGCATAATACAGTCAAATCATACACTACTGTACAACAATAGGTATAAATCATTTTTCGAAAACTAAAAATATCTTGTTTAGGATTCATATAGTATTGTATAAAGAATTTTTTAACGTCATTCTAGTTTCAGTCGAATGTAAAATCCGAAGCCTAGATGCGGTATATTTTATATTTTAAATGGTGAGAGTTACTTTGTCTCTAGCAGGTCAAAATATATTTATTCAAAATTTAAAATTTCATTCTTTACTAACACTAATTATACTGTAGTTTAAATAATTTAAGAGGGAATTCGAATTTTTATGTATATTAATGACAAGAAAACTATTATCAGCTCAAGTGAATAATCTTTCAAAATTAACAAATTAATAATTTAACATAAGTTTCCATTATTTTGATTTAATTATAATAATAATTATGTTTAATCTTATGGATATTTATAATAAAGTGTAAATGAAATAAATATGCAAAATAATCAAAGATAAGATATTAAAATATTATTTATTTATTTTAAAATTTATCGAATAAAGAATATATTCAAGAAAGTTTTTAACGATTAAAATACTGGTCAATTTTAGTCAATGTTTATTAATATTTAATAGTTGTTTATTGGGGCCAAATTAGAAAAAGATAATCAATTTTTCAAAATATTGATATATTTGTTGTTAAAAATATAATTGAATGCAAAGTTTTAACTATAATCACTAACATATCCAGACATCAGAAATAGCAAAGGTTGGGTCGCCTGAGTCAGGATGTTAGTTGGAGGAATCTTAAAAATGCTCACAGTGAGTATAGGGGCTTGTATTTTATACAGTACATGAAATCGTTTATTTTATGGTGTTAATGTATTCTAAAATATCTTGTATATTTCTAAAGCATTAATTTAGACAGATTCTTAAATTCCGGATTTTTAGGAATATTTTGTTAAAATAAGATTAAAATTTTCTTGAGTAATGTAAAATAAAAAAAAATATAACAAAATTTACCGTAGTAGAATATTTGTCTAACTTTACTCATAATTTATTATGCGATGTTCACTCCGGACCAAAAGTTAAAGTTATTTTTAAAACTATATACTGTACTAAGTGAACGAAATATTCTAAAGCTGATACAGAAAACAACGAAACCAGAAATTTCTAAAGTGGATTTGTAGCTCTATTGACCATTGGCTTTGGCTATAAATTTTGTAGGACAGAACATCGTGGCCCAAAACATCGCGGAAAATTCATCGTGGCACAATTGATCGTGTGCCAAATCATCGTAAACCGAATAATCGTGGGGAAAATTCATCGTGAGACGATTCATCGTCAATTAAATTTGGTTATTAATTACACTAAATCAATAGTATTAATTAATTTTTATTTAATCTAGGATAGTTTAGGTTAGGTGAAATACTACGCGACCGGTAGCAAGCTAATTCCTATTGAAATTTAGCCGAATTGAATTGACGATGAATCGTCTCGCGATGAATTTTCCCCACGTTTATTTGGATCACGATGATTTGTGCCACGATGAATTATCCTGAAAGCGATATAACATAAACTATAATGGAATAATGAGCGAATCTTTCTTTAAGCAATAGAGGAACGGATATGTTTATAATTGGTCTTCAATATAACATGATATGAAAAATTGTTCTTTAGGGTTACGATAAGCATATGGTTTACCCATAATATTTCAATTATTTAATAATTGAAAGAAAATAGCAATTTTAACACTAATAAAATTAATAAAAATTAATAAACTTTAAATACATTGCTTAGCATTCAAGGTCTGGAATAGATGTCAATATTGACAAATCTAATCAATAGTTAATGTTATTAATAAAATTTTCAACTTATTTCTTCATTTTAATGAAGATTTTAAAAATTAATTAATTAAAAGTTATGCTTATTTAAAATCTTACTATTGATTTGCACCTGATGAATCGGAATTATAGACGCAGTATTCACTGCTAAAAAGTCCAGGGCCCCTAAATTTTTCCCCATAAACATCGTGCGACACAACTATAACACAAATTCATATACAAATTTTATTTTTCGGTACATTTATTTAATAATTGAGACTTAGTTTCTGTTGAATCGAGTTGAGGCCAATTATAAACACAAATTAAGTTTCAATTACTAAATGTGGAATTGATTTATGAACAGCACAAACAGGTTATGAATTGAGCGCATGTGCGAACAAAATGTACCAAATGTTTTGATATATGTTTTTCTTTTAATTAAAAACTTAATAAATAATTATTAATTTAATTGTGATATTAATTGTGATTTATTAAAGCGTAACTAAATATTCAAAATATGTTTAATATTAATAACATTGGAATTAAATGAATAGAAACAAGAGATGCTTTGAACGAAATAATTGATAATAAAATCGAAGAAAAAATTTATAGTAAATCAAACCAATTATCGCTCATTACGTGAAAACGTAACGCGAAAAAACTTAAAAGAAACTCGGTAAATATAATGATACATTGCTTCATTCAACGAATTATCTAGCTACGTTTTCAGGGGTTAGAATATTCAAATTACAAAAACGAAATTGTTGATAAGAAAATCTTCGAAAAGGTTGAGAACTTTGCAAAAAAACAATGTTATAAATTAATTAGTGAACAAGAACAAAATAACTGTTTTAATAGGTATGAATTAATTATCTTGATATAATTTACAAAGAATGGATTCTAAAATTTTAGTTCTTTCGCTTATTCTGTTCTAAAATGTGTACAGGAAATTATTTAATACATGTGTGACAATTGAACTCTTGAATGAGCTTGAAAGTGGCATAATCAATTCAATTTTCCAAATGTTATACCTTTAGCACAAATTTTTAAGTAAATAAGTCACAGAAGAGAATACTCGAAAAACTGGTAAAAAATTAGAATCCACTACATATTAGTTTGAAAATAAATTTTTAGCTACTATTTATAGATTCTGGAACCTCTTTGATTATGACAAACAAAATCCAATTTTGGTCAATAATTTTGAACTCATAGTCAACAACAAAAATTCTACCAAGTGCAATATTTGGAAATATTTTATAAATGCAAATGGCAAAAAAATTAAAGTGTGGAAACATATATTATTGAATATTCTAAAGATAAACAAATCTCGAATTAATATAATTCAAAATAAAATTTCAAAGTGATAATTTTAGAGATTTACGAGGTACACATATTAGAAACCCCCCAAAAATTGATATAAAATTTTTCGGTATATTTATTAAAAATTACCCTAATACTATATCTCATTATACTAAAAGTCAAAAATTATATTTTGAAAACCCTCTTCTCTCAATTAAGTTACATTATGAAGATTACATAAGTTTCCCAGACAAATAATATTATTTCAAAAGTTAGTTATCAAAATTTTAGACTATTTTTTTAATTAAATTATAATCATCTTAGTTTTTATCAACGTAGATCTGATATTTGTGACAAATATTTCAATATTTTCAAAAAGGATTGGATAATTTAGATTCTAATGATAGAGCTGATTATTCAGACCATAAAAATAGAAAAAATTCCTACAAATGATTAAAAAATAGTTTGTTATGTAGTAGTGGTAAATTATGTATAGAATTTGACTATGGGCAAAATATACCCCTGCCATTATTGCCAAATTCTTCAGTTTTGTATAAGAGATTATTGTGGTTTTATTTATTTAATGCTCATATACACCACAATGTATCATATATGTTTCATTGTATAGAAGAAGAATATCCTGAAACTCCAAATTCTGTAGCCAAAATTCTACAAAATAAAGAATTAATACTTTTTCAGATTCTGCATTTGTTCAAAACAAATGTTGGACTATCATTAAATTCTGTTCTTTTATATCAAATAAATTTTGTATCAATTCAACTCATATTTATCCTGTGAGGGGTCATAGTTTTAATCAATGTGATTCTAATTTTTCAATATTTAGTAGATTTATTAAAAGTGATATTGTTGAAATACCTAGTCAGTATGAGAATATATTGAAAAAATGTAGCAATTTTATTGTTAATTATGAATGTTTTTTAGAATCATATTTTGATAGATATAATTGTAAAATATCTAAATATTGTATTTTTCATTACTTTCCAAATGAAAACATAAGTGTCTATAATAATTATCAAATTGAAAATCCTGTATATTTCAACTTAATAAAAAATGATATCAATATTAGTGATATAAAAATTGGTTGCATTAATGATAGTTTTTTAATTAAAAATGTTGGGATTAATATCAAAAAACAAAAAGATATTGAATCTCTTTATTAGTTTTTAAAACCTGAAAATGTTAATTTTTACAAAGATTATTTTCAAATTTTTGTGGTACTTAATTGATATATTGATTTTCGCTATTCTGTATATATTTTAATTTAATCTATTATTTATTAAATAGTTTCTATTAATTAGACTTTGAGTATATTTATTTTGTAATTTGCATTAATTGATATTTGGGCCCTTTTAACATATAGTCATATAACGCTCATAACCTGTTTATTCTGTTCATAAG
>JAQFXN010000644.1:0-19829 GCA_034693365.1 Liacarus xylariae | reverse complement strand
ATATGACGTAGAGTTCACAACAGTGAAAGGTTACAATACAGTCAAATACTATGAACTTAGACGTCATTTAGCCATTGAAACACACGATCTCTCGTTGCTCCGACTATAGTCACCCCATTTAAAGACGACATTTTCAAAAATTCAGATTTTGTCAGGCACATCATGCTGATACTGTTAAAATTATAAACAAGCAAATACGTGAGATGGATTTAAAGGACACAGTTGAAAAATTAATTACAAAGCTTGGGAAAACTGATTTCTATGAGTAGTGATAGTCGTCTATAATCGGGAGCTTCTGATTGGTCGAGAGAAAGTGGGGGTAGCACTGACATCATCGCCTTACAGTGTGAGGCTGTTTTTGTGTCATTCATAAATTGCGTCACGATTTCCTTATAGTGTGAGCATGTTTATGGGGAATTACGTAATAACTTGGCTTATAGAGGATCGTCATTTTAGGTACATACATAAATTACGTCGAATAAAACAGACAAAAATTGCTGTATCCATAAATTAAATGGTGTACAAGTTTTTGCGCATGCGCTACAGTGTGCTATAGTGGGCTGCAATTGTTGGTACATTCATAAATTACATGTCTTAAATCATGAAAAACTACGTCATACATAAATTACGTCGTGTTTATATGTCTGCTTATGCTTCAGACTAGATTGTAGGGCGCATCCATATTGGTACAATACATAAATTACATAGTCTAATTCAGGTAAAACTACGTCATACATAAATTACATAATGGTTTTATGTTTGCGTATGCGCTATACTGGACTATAGTGGGCTGCCATTTTGGTACAATTCATCAATTACGTCGATTAAATCATGCTTAACCTCGTCAAACATGATTTACATCGTGTATTTTGTCTGCGCAGGCGCAATAGGGATCTTCAGTGCGCATCCATTTTGTTACAATTCATAAATTACGTCGTAAATAATTTTATAAAATAAGTCATAAGTAAAATTATTTTGCAATAGAAATAAATTGATTTTATTTTTAAAGTGTTTATAAAATACATTAATTTTTGTAATTAAATATCAATAAATTTAGGTTTTTTGTTTCTAAACACTTACATCGCGTATTCAATGTCCTCATCGATCTTCGATTGATTGGCCACAACTTTTAATTCGGTCACTATTTGTTGCACTTCAGAGACTTTGTTAATAAAAAAATTCAAAACTATTTAGATATCTTCTTCGCATTTTCTTTCAGTAATGATAACTTTTCCTATATGATTTGCTGTCAGACTCTTCCACTCATATTTAAGTATAAGTTCACAAAATATCTCCGTTTCATAAGAGGCTGTTTTACCGATATGTTCAGCAATTGAGGGTAAATTAAGTGGCTTTTTCAAATCGGATGCGGCAGCCATATTGCGGAGCAGTACATTGTTTAGTCGTACATCAAATCCCAACTCTTCTATATGTTATATGCATTGAGCTTTCCTTATCATTGTATAAAATAATTACAAATTATTATTTGTTTTTTATAACCTTTAAAGCAATTTCATTTACAAATCTTGTTTTCTAATCACTTGTACACTTCAGCATACAATCACTAGAGATTTGTAAATGAAATTCATTTAAAGGTTAAAAAAAACAAATAAAAATTTGTAATTATTTTATACAATGATAAGGAAAGCTCAATGCATATAACATATAGAAAAATAAAATATAAACTTATAATTTATTTAGAAATATAATTAAAAGTACTTTCAAAAGTTTTCATTACAATATTGGTTATAAAAAATAAAAATAAATTCAATCATTCTTTCATTGAATTATAAAATTGAAATATTTAAACAAAAAGATAATTGCATAAAATATGTATAAAGAATTAAATTCTGTTGATTAAATGAAAATCAAATAAGAAAAGAAATATAATATTTGGGAAAAATGCTAAAGAAAAATACACAAAAATAAAACTTTATTGAAAAATATTTCCTCAAATTTTCTCGTAATATTTATTTATTTTTTAGAAATTTTTATTAATTTATGTATACAATAATTACATATCATTACCCCGCCACATAGATTGCTTTGTCCTCAAAGCATGTTAACTCAATTTAATAGTTCATGAATTACTTAAATGTTCTTCAATTTCTGGAATTGATGTGAATACTCGTGTTATAACTGAATGTCACTTTAGGCAAATACACGTCCCAATTAGTTTGGTTTTCATCTTTATAATGTTTGAGTAGATTTATGACAGTATGAAAAGCTTTCTTTGCGTTCCCATTTGTCTGTGTACAGTATGGTGTTGTCTTAACATGTTTTGATCCAGTCATTAGAAAGACATTTTTCATAAAGTCTGAACAAAAATTTCTTCCATTGTCTGTCAACACTCTATGTATTACAGAGTGTCTTGTAATTATCTCATCAACAAACCATTTACTTATTGTGTCAGATCTGATATTTTTCAATGATTTTGTTTCTAGCCATTTGGTGAAAAGATCAATAAGAATTATAACGTACTTATTATCTTTACTTGTTTTAGCTATTGGTCCGAGTATATCGACACCAAATATTTCAAATGGTTCCTTTACGTCTAGGGGTTGCATTAAGCCCATAGGCTGCTTATTATCCGATTTATTTAATTGACAAAACTTACAATTATTTACATAAATGCAAATAGTTTTTTCGGAATGTGGCCAATAAAATCGATTCCTTATTTTTAAAAAAGTTTTAAGAAATCCAAAATGAGATCCCATGGTTTCACTATCATGAAGATCTCTTAATACTTGCTTTTTTAAGCTTTGTGGTAAACAGATAAATAATTTTCTATTATGAATATCATCATAAGATATGCGATATAATACGTCATTCTCCAGTATGTGTTTCTTGAGATTTTTATTAGTAGTTCTTTCATTTAAAACCTTCATTATATCCTGATATCACTTATCTTCTTTTTGTACCTTTGCGATAATTATGGTTTCATTTAATAACATCGGAAATTCATCTCCTTCCTCTCCTGGTTTCTCGTATGGATATCTTGATAATATATCAGCATTTTGATGTGATTTTCCAGACTTATATACGATATCGAAATCATACTCCATTAGTAGTAAACTCCATCTAACAAGCCGTCCATTTGCATTGTTTATCTTCATTAGATAAGCTAATGGATTATGATCAGTATATATAGTAAATTGAACACCAAAAACGAACTGCCGCTATTTCTTAATAGCATATATGATTGCAAGGCATTCTTTTTCAGTGATACTATAATTTACCTGTGCTTTATTAATCATTTTACTTTTGTAACTTATTACAACATATTTTCCATCTTGCACTTGACCCAATATTGCAGAGATTCCATAATCACATTTACTACCTTTCAGTGTAAATGAAGTGGTGGGATGCTCTGGGTCAAGTGCTGAAAAGTAATTCGTCCTTTCCTACTACAATAATTTATTGCTCATTCATAGCAGTGAGAGCAACTGAAAGGATAAATTCTTTTTTTTAATAAAAAGAATCATAAGTGAAAGCCCCTGGCTGTGACCCTTGAATCAGCGACCCTTAGTACAGTAAGGTGACCACCAAGCCTACTGTGCTACTCCCATCACTTCGAGAATATGTTGTTAATTATTTTGTGTAAAACGGATTTACTTTTGAACAACACCTAGATATTCAAATAACGGTTTTAGAGGGTGTGCAGAAATAAATGCACCTTGGTTTATAATATTTAAAGTGATAATCAATTTAGAATTTCACTCCACCTTGAATTTAACTTGAGCTGATATCCACATAAATTGTAATAGATTTTAATCTTTTACATATTATAAATTTTCTTTTAATTCAAGAATATTTTTATTATTATATATTGAATATATATTTATAATAAATTATTTCAAAAAATGACTAATAAATATCTATTTAATAATACTTGGTAAATTCTATAAGATTAATAAACTATCAATAATAAGTAATTATTTTCAACATGAATATAATTTATTTATTATATGAAAAATTATTTATAAAGAAATAAAAGAAAATTTTATAATTTATTGATATTGCTGATTATATCCCGTCTGCGAATCCCTGCTATGTATTAAATATTAGTCATTAATTAAAACATTAATAACTGATTTATATGATCTATGTATTGTACAAACATTCATTTGATATTTTTGGTATTTAATTATTGTCATTGTTATTTAACAAAGATAATCGGTCTTGCCTTGGTAATAATCAGCTCATTAAGCAATAATGACAAATTTTATTATTGCTGCAAAAATAGTAATTCATTTGTGAATAATAAGTTATTTCAAACAAATATTGAAATATATCATAATTTTTAAATATTAAATATATTAAATGTCATAATTATAAAATAATATTTCGTTTGCCGTAGACTTCTTTACCCACTATTAAATTTATCAAATATTTTGTAGAAATGCCCGGATATGAAACCAAGAGATTTGTTAATTTCTCGGAGATTGAAAATTCTGACCTATTGTGCAGTATTTGTCACCAGATATTCAAAGACCCTGTCGTTGCCAACTGTTGTCGACAAACATTCTGTGATGAATGCATTCGCGAATGGCGTAAAACCAACAATACCTGTCCCTATGATAGAAAGGAATTAACTGATGAAAATCTGCTCCAACCACCAAGGTAATGGAAAATTCATGTTCCACACATGCAGCATTTTCACTAGATTAAATTATAAAATTATATGATAATAGCAAGTATATATTAGAATGTTGCAGCATTATTGACACACAGATGATGAAAACGGCGGATGCTATATAATAGAGCTTTAAATTTACTTTATATTGTTTTGTATCAAGCAATATGTAAGATAATGTAAACTTGATACCATTTATTTCTGCACACATAGTAGACTATCTTTTAGTGTATTAGCTTAATGTTATTGTATTTCACTATTAATGACCGAAAGCTAAATAATTATATCAAATAATTTTAAATAAAATTTTTTTATTGAATTGAATTGAAGTGAATTTATTAATATTTTGAGACCCTGGTCACTCAGCTTATAATAAGTTTCTATCAATTACTCAGGTTTCTTTTCAAACAAATAATTAGATGTAGTTCACAGATTAATCAAATATAAATACATTAAGCCAGTAAACTAAGAGTTTGTATACTATCTGTACAGAAATAAGTTGTAACGAGTTTATATCCATTAGTAGTATAAAACAATATACAGTCTTCCAGATTTTAAAAGCTCCAGAGGAATGCTTTATTCTCAGTCATTAGCTTTAAGTTTTTATATTTGATTAATTTTTTACCGAAAGATTAACATTAATATCAAATAATTCAAAATACAAACTTTGATACAATGACTTTCTATGAGTGACTCGACTTGAATTAAAATTGATATTTTGTCTATCGGTCACTGCTCTGTCAAATATAAAAACTCAAAGCTAATGATTAAGAATAAAGCATTTCTCTTGATAAATTAAAGTCTGGATAGCTGTATGTTATCACAGGTTATTTCAATGAGAGGGAGCATTTTGGAAAAAAGAGGTGTGAAATTTCAGTCAAGTAAATTTTAGTAAACCTATTTTAGTAAATTCCTTACTAAATATACGAAATTAATTTAATATAGATTAAATTAGGTTAGGTAAAGTCACGCATGTACAGGGTCCAATACAACAAGGGGCTTATTTAAGAATTTGCCATTTTGTCTCATTTTTTCCTAAAGTTTATTAGAAAACAAATTTAGGTTATGACGAGGGTATTAAAATTTTTAACAAAGCTGCGCATCAACGATCAAACATGTTAATCTTCTCAAACATTTGTCTGATGACTACTGAGAACATAATATAAAATAATGATTTGATTAAGATTTTTACGACTCTTTTTGGAAGGATATGATGTCTATTCTCCTATTGATTATCTCTGACTTAATCTTATCGTCAATTTTATCGATATATAAAAGTTAAGCTCTGAATAAACTCAGAAATTCAGTCATTCAATAGCCAGCTCTTAGTTAGCTTTTTATATCCGCAGAGATTTTCAACAAAAACTACTTATTATTTATTAGTTTATAAAAACCTATATAAAAATCGATACACTCTAATAATAAGTACCTCCTCTGCCCCTCTGATCAGCTATGGACAAAAAATACAGTTTTTATATACGATTGAATGTAAACCTGATATTCAATATCAATATAAAAATAAAGTTTTCTCAAATATTATTTTCTCGTTTTTTTTGTTGCGAACAATAAGTGCGCAAAATTTCAAACCCCAAAACACAATATGTGAGAAAAATCTATCAAAAGATATAGAGTAGAGAAGAGAAGAGAGAGACAGTGGATGTTTTCACACAATATGTAAAAAAGAAAAAAAGCAAAATATACTCTGAAAGTTGAGAGAGAGAACAGGGATAGGAAAGGGAGAGAGAAAGAGCTACTTTTGAAAGAAAAAAGACAGAGAATAGCGAGAATCGATTTTAATGTATTTTATAGGTGAACTAACACACGCACACAAACACACATATATGCACAGACCGCACACCTGGAGCTCTCCATTGCCAGAACAGACCGACATCTGAAAGATTTTCACAATACTCTCCTAACTGTATGTGTACTGTCTTTGCTGTTAAAGGGAAAAAAGTTTTTTCCGTATGGCATATAGTTTTTTGCTGATAATATACAGTACATCCATAAAACACTAATACTCTCCTCTTCTCTTCAACAATATTTTTGTACAGTTCTCTTATCCCTTATGTTATATAACTCTAGTCTTCATTTCTTGTATTCTTCATTTTTTCAACTCTTTAGAGACATTCCGTTGAAAAGAAAGAAAATAAAAGGAGAAGAGAAGTAAAAAGTGTAGAGGAGAATGAGGAGAGCAGGGGAGATCAGGGGAGAGAAGGGAGAGAGAGAGAGAGAGAGAGATTATGATAAAACAAATCTTTGTTTATTCCTGGGCTAAAATACAGTAATATATTATTTGTATAATTATATTATTTCAATTCTGTTCGTCAATCGGCCTATAATTTCAAATAGTATTGAATTTGTAAATTGAATTCAAAGGTGAGCTCAAGTCATACTTTGTTAAACTAATTTATGCGATAATCCTATCTTAGGCTTGTTTTACAAGTTAAATAATTGAATACTATATACAGCACCATGGTTGGAATAGTAATACTGTATGATAACATAATAAGGACTAAAAAAGTAGTTCAGACCACTTTTCTATATATCGAAATGAATTTTCTAAATACCATGAGAAAGTGTATATTTTAGAAATCATTTCCTAAAATAAAATTAATGTGCTTTAATAGATGGATCCAATAATTTACCGAATTTGCGAGATATGATGTTTTAGCTAAAGAATAAATCCAGGAGAAGGGCATAATTCATGAATCAGTAAGACTCCTGGTTATCCCTGATTAAATCTATAATAAATATATGTATAGTCAACAAAACAAAAAATGCCACTAATGTTAATGTAGTGATCCTATAACCTCTCTCTCTCTCTCTCTCTCTCTCTCTCTCTCTCTCTCTCTCTCTCTCTCTCGCACTTATACTCTTCTCTAGTCCTCAGTCAAAGTTTATCTGTATTTACTGCAAATACAACAGCATTGGACGGTCACTCAACTCAGAAAAAAATGATAAATTAGACATATTTTCCTTCTCCTTCTCTACTACTTCTTCTTCTTTATTCGCTTTCTGGACTCGTATTTATAGCCACCAAAAAATAAGGGCTTATATGAAGAGTGCTTTTATGCCTACACTTTATACTGTATATGAATTTTTCTCTTTATTTATTTCATTCCTTTAACTCACTTTATATAAGACATTAGGAAAAGTAAAACACAATAATAAGAGAGAAAAAATTGAGATCAAAAACAAATGCCTCCCAAACATACATATATTTGAACGTTCAAAACATTACATACTGTTTGTCATCGTATTGGACAGGAATTGTAATCTGGGTTAGAGATAATATATGTTTAGAATTACATACAACTAAACCATATATTATTTTAATAAAACATCTAAACATAAAAATATTCAATTTTAAAATAGATTTCCTCCTATTTGTTAATGTAAGAGTAAGTTTTGTTTACAACAATATTAAAACAAATGTATATAAAGTGCCTTTGAATCAGAGATGGGCAAAGGAGGTACAGCCCGAAATACTTTCCTCCCGAGACATTGATTAGATACCAGCATGAACTGTGCAAGGTACCATCGCTATGTTGTAAGAGCAGTTTTCGGTGTATTCTTTTATTTCTAAGAATTGTCTGCAATATTCTTATTTGCATTCTTTTAAATCTTATCAAATATGGTTAATTAATAAAAAAAAAACATAAAAACCAATTTTAAACGAGTTCATTTTGAAAAAAAAATTAAAAAAATACCCTTTCCTGGACCCCTGTATCGCATAGCCTTTTTACACAGTCACAGCCCACAATACCCTCTTAGCTATGCTAAAGACAAATAACCTGCTCTGATATTTTGGGCATCCCTGTTTTGAATATATGAAAGAGTCGTCTGTTTTCTTGTGCGCAAAATTGCCTAAAATTTGGTTAATATTGTATAAATATATTTCAAAAAATATCAGATTTTAAAAAAATGGTTAAATAACCAAAACTAAAGCATATTCTCATGCATTTCAATGTTGAGATAAAAACAGAATAAATGAGAATAGATATCAATAAAAAAAATAACCGGAGTTTAGATAAGAAGAATTTCTTTTAGAATAAAATAATTCTTTAATATAGAGTTTATATAAACAAAATTTTGAGGCTTTAATAAATCTGTGTTTGAATGTCATATTTCATCAAAAAACCCTAATCTAAGAGTAATACAAATTGCTTTTTGCTGTTAAATAAGACTGAATTTTACAAAATAAAAAGTAAATAATTGTATAGAAAGAAAATCTGCTTTCAGTTCACCCTTAAAAGCCACTCTCTTGTAAAGCTTTTCTAAACAGTTTAGGATTTATAACAGGCATAAAATCCATTGTTAGATGAGTTCATCAGATTTAATACAATCTTCAAATATAAATAAATCAAATTTTCATATTTTGTTATCAAGTTTTAAAATAAATAACTGATTGAAAATTAAATAATAGAAATACTGAACAAATAATCTGTGAATAAGTAAATTAACACAAAAAGAAACTTATTTTTATTTTTTAATTTCCTATAAAAACATTTTCATGTCTTTTAGTTTTGCTAAATACTGTATATACAGACGTCTGAATATAGACTTTCTAAACACACTATTGAAGGTATAATTTGTTATACAACAGACATTGAACCCAAGGTTTTTTTGATGTATACAAATCCGATAAGTTATTGCCAAAAGGATCATATTTACAAAAAAATTCAATAAATTCTCAAAACTTCTTTTTAAAAAAGAGCTTTATATACAATATATACAGAAAAAAATCTATTTTAATCTAAAAGCCATACCTTTTATATAACTTATAAGAAGTGGTATATTAAAGGTCTTTGCATACAATAATAAAGATGAGGAATATTTAGAAATATTGAAAAAATAAAATTTAAAAAAGTCGAGAGTAAACTGAGAAACAGATAGTCAACAAATACCGAAATTAGGTTCGATTTTTTCTCTCTCTCTCTCTCTCTCTCTCTCTCTCTCTCTCTCTCTCTCTCTCTCTCTCTCTCTCGCACTCCTCTCCCTCTCTCTCCTCCCTCTCCCCTCTGCGCTCTGTTTCCCTGACGAACACAAGTGAGTCGTCTTTTTTTCTCCAGTGGTGATAAAGTTTTTTAGGCTTTACTTTGCATTGTATTTGTGGCACATTTTCTCTTTTCTTATACTTCTTGTGTGTGATGTATGGCATCGGAGATATACAAGGCATTGGGAAGTATTTGAAAGTAGAAGGCATTGGGAACAGACATAACAAGAGAGTAAGATTGAAATGAGATAACTATTTGCTTGTGTGCTAAACCAATACTGTGTGCTATCAAATAAAGTTGAGAAGAGCACAGGCATAGGCATAGACAGGCATTGCCTTTATTTATCTTTACACATATTTCGGTATTAAATAGAGAGAAACGTCAGAGTAGTGTAAAAGTCCATCAAAATATTTTATTTATTAAGAAAAGTCTGATTAAGTCTTATAAGTTATATCTTATTCCGCAATCTTATATCGAAATTATAAATTTTTTTTGACACCAATATTAATCAAATGGTTTCAAAATTTTGGCACAAATTTATGAATATCTAATTAACTCATATATCTCTAGTTAGAGATTGCAATAAAAATTAATAATAAAAATGGAATATAAATATTGATTTTTTGCATTTAGTAATATATGTGTAGAAGAATTAATGGGTTTGAAGAGGATATGAATAATTGAAGTGCCTATCAATTAACCAATGCTTATAGGAGTAGATAATGTATAAGTGCTTTAAGTTATACAGAAAAGTTATAAAATAACTAAATATTTGATTATTCATTAAGTCATCATTGTAAATTTTATTGAATTCAGATTACACTACTATTTCAATATTATTTTGATTTTCAATTATTGCAAAAATTATTAAAATTTATTTTCATTTATTTGTTTTAAATAAGCAATTTATATTTTACTATTACTATTGTCAGAGAAACGCCTAATCAGTTGATGTCGTTTTGATTTATTAATGATATCTTCTTATGTATTGTATTAGATATTATAGGAATTGTTAGATTGTATGAGATTTTTCGTATTAACTGAATCTCAAAAAAAGTTAAACACAGAAAGGCTTTCATTCATTTCATTCGTTAGGCTTCTAAATGAAAGAAAAATCTATGGATTGAGAAGAATCAGAGGTAAAAAGTATTACATTTATAGCAGTGATAGTGCAATAACACATTAAACACACATATAATGCTAGACCAGTTAGAGAGGGAGAAGTCGGGAGTTATTATTAATCGTATTAAACACAATCTCCAAATGTAATTGAAACTCAAGTTAATAAGTGGAACAACACTTGAACTTAAAATTTGTTATATTATCAAAATGTATAAACATTTATTATTATATATAATTTATATTTATATAAAACAATATTTTTTAAAAGAAATACATAAAATAGATGTTTGTCTCGAGAGCTCTTGACTCAAATCGCAAAGGGGGTTGAGATGATAGGGATGGGGGAAGGAATCGAGGAATAGAAGAACAAATTAAAGAAAAGAAATGTTAAAATGAAGTTCAGAATAGATAAAACAAAAAAACCTACTTTAGTTCAGTCCCTTTAATCAATAATATATATAATAATACATTTTGTTTGTTGTTTTGCCAGATATTGATTAGAGAGAGGATTCAAACAGAAAAATATTTGTCGATTGGAATTGAAATTCAAAACGAAATTCAATGCAACACTCGATTCAAATTTTATTTTTCATTTATCTCTGCTTTTTCTGTGTGTTTAATGTCCTCTTAAGTAGACGTCGAATAATAATAACGACATCAGACAGTTGTCAATAGAAGATATTTGAACGACAAAACAATAGAGACTACAGAAGGAGAGGGAAGAGTAAAGTATATATGAAAAAGAGATTCAGATGAGAGAGAGAGAGAGAGAGAGAGAGAGAGAGAGAGAGAGAGAGAGAGACCCTTAAAGAATATTGTAATGAATTGGTGTTGAAAGAGTAGTATATCTTGTAATACATTTATATTCTTTTCGAAAGTATAAACAAAATTCTAAGAATATATCCGCTTATTCTCAACATTCATAGAATGAATTATATGACGATAGCTATTCTCAGAATATATAGCTTTGTGTGCTTTTTTATGGTTCTAACAAGAATTAGATAAAAAGGCAACTTTTTGCCTTTTATATAATATCTTTCTTTCTCTTTTATACAATTTTCACCAGAATTTTCAATTTAAGGATAAAATTTTGTTTTTTATGTTTTGATTTTTTGTTTTCTACGTTTAGAAACTTTTGGTAATTTAGTTTTAAAATCTCATAATACAAAACAATACAACAGTTTTTATTGGCACATAATATTGCTTTAATATAACATTAGAGATGGCCAATGAGTACACCCAAAATACACCCTCATGTTGAAAATCGTCATTTGGTGTAAATTTGTTCGAATATTTCATATTTTGTTAAATTCCATTACATTGTGTCTAAATTCCTTCAAAACAGATTCAATTCACTAATAATTGTGTGAATTTAGCATCCTTAAAATCGGCAGACATCTAAAGAGAAAAATTTTCAAAAACATCTCTTGATTTCATCAAGCATCGATATTACATAAAAATCAAATTTATATTCAGGGTTACACAAATAAGTCAATGACTACATTATAATTAAAATCCACATTCAAATCTCTAAAATAATTGATAAAAGCACTATTGAATTATTTTTAATATAAAAACAAAATTATCTAATTTATTCATTTCGAGATAGAGTTTATAAATAAATAAAAGCTTATTTTAAACATAAAACACCATTAATTTAAAACCAAGTTTAGCACATAAAATCTGGTTTTTATCCAAAAAAATTTATAAACTATCATACCTTCCCTATCCCTCATATATCCCCGACTTGGGTAGACATATTTGAGTTTATATGGGAATAGGTTAAGCGCATCACTATTGATAACTGTATGGTCTATAAGCGAGAACTAAACAAAGCTCAGAGTTATTAAAGACTTGAAAAAAATCCATTTATATTATAATTTATTAGTAGATATTAAAGGCATTTATTAGTAGAAATTCCCTTCAATGTTTCTATCAAAACAGCAAAACTATAATTAATCTAGCATTTTTTTCCTATTTTATAGATATTATAATGAGAATATTCTCTTAAAAGAATGTTCAATAATAGTACCCAAAAATAATAATTCATAATCAATGAATTGTTGCAAACAGTTTAAGGACTAATAAATATTTCCTCTTAAAGACACAATTTATTTCTGAACAGCAAATCGTGTGAAGCAATCAATTAATCATTATTTTTTTTCATTGTATTTCGTACTGAAACTCCAGAAACTGAATCCCTTATAACTGTGTTTTTTTCTAAAATATAGTTGATTTTGATTTTTATACTCTCTTAACGGTTCATAAAATTTTCTGAATTAATACTTGTGTTTTGTGTGCAATTATGCAGTAATTTTTGCAAAATTGCAATAAAACGCAAAATTATTTTCATGAAATATGAGAACACTTTAAATAATAAAAAGTAGCAATAATTTTTGCTAACTTTTAAGTAGAGATACTGTAAATGACTTTAGTTTCAGAATAGAAAAAAATAGAGATAAAATATATTTCAATTTATGAAATGCAAAAATTATATATTCATTATTAATTTCACATCAAATGGCAAACTGATAATAATAATAAGTGAACTTACTCATATTAAACTTTTATTTTTTTATAATATCATTTTCTCCATATTAGCACATATAAAATTAACTATTAAATCAGATTGGGTTTCATGGTATTGCAAATTTAGAATATGGTTGATATTTGAGTTCTAGTTGAAATTTTTCAATAAGTCTTCTATATTTTGTCAAGACCTAGTATTCTTTTATATTTAAGCAAAATTTAAATCTTGTGAGTTTGGTAGTGTTCCACTAATATCAATACCGTCAAAAAGGGACATTTTTCAAAGTCTCGTGATTAGTATTACAGCAAAACTTTAACATTTACTTAAATATAATAAAATTTAGAAAGCTATTTGAAAATAAATGTCAAATAAAGAAAAATAGCAGCTATGCTGCTGAAATGGCTATTTCAATCAGTAGTGTTACCAACTTTGATTGAGGTATTCCAGAAAGTCTAGGAGATTTTTGAAAGCCTCCAATAAAATTCAAGGGCACTATTTAGAAATAAACTAATTCATAATATATTCACAAAATGTGCATTTTTAAATATTTCATAAATCTCCCGGGATTTCTGTGAGAGTTGGCCACATTATCAGTGAGATCTGATCAGATCGATGACTGGCTAACAATGTACTCACAATCTTAAGTGTGTTGATCATAGGATAGCTGATGATGACCTTTCTCTTCTATTAGGATGTCTTTGCGCTATCAAAATATCAATATATTATTTGTCTTGTTTTAAGTCCTCCATTACTATTAAATACCAAAACACTATATCTCGTGTGTCATATGAATGCTTTCCTTTACTAACTAATACTATTATTGAGTATATTTAGAACTATATTATCTTATATAAAGGTCTTAATGATGCAGGAGGATCATTTTTCTTGAACAGAAAACAAAAATATAATTGTTGGGGCAATCAATATTGAATTCCGCGAATTAAAACTTAATTACGCGATAAAAATATGAAATAAATTATAAACAGTTAAAACATTAAAATTAAACTGGTTTCAAATTAATTTGCCAGATTTTCTAAACTGCTATAACACCAGAGATGAGCAGAGGGAGGGATATAGACTAGCATGGGCAAAGGAAAAAATTTCAGGGGTATTGGTGTAGAATATTAAGGAGAGATAATTTCTGGCAGCTACGTCAAAAATTTTTCAAAAGATTATTGCAGAAGTTAATAGTCAGCTCAAATTAATCGTTCGTTATAAAGAGACTCGTTATATGCGATTCAAAAATAAGTTATAAACGAGTTTGTCTGTAGTGATATACAGTATAACTCGTTTATATAACTCATGAACTTATATATGAATACTATAGTGCACTTATACTCCAAGTTAAAGGAGGAATATTCACTCAACATTTTTTGTTTTTGAATTGCTTCTATTAAAGCTTTTCAGCAGCTTGGTTATAAATTATAATTGATTTCATATATGATAATGCAATCATTGATGTGCATCCATTATATTCATATGAGGAATTTGTGCAGGATGATTGCAAACAGCAATTCTCTACACAACTTTCTCCTAATCATAATTCTATTAATGATGTCATAAATTTTCAAATCATTTCCTTTGAAATGAATATCTCATAGACTTAATGATCAATTTTGAGGAATGGTAGTAATGGTAATAGGCACAATCTTTTTTTTAGAAAATGCAAAGTTTCTCAGAAACAAGTGCAAAGTGCAGTTTCCATTCCTTATATATGTATGTTTAGACTACAGTTGCAGTGCATAACTAATTTAATAGGTTTTTGGGGACTCCTCTTTAATTTGCATATTTGAATCAAAATAAAATAGATTCCAGGAATATCTCCAATGAGTTTATGTTTATATGACTTTATCCAAATAACAACTCTGGCTCATCATTTCCAAAATATTTATCAACAGTCAAAACAAGTTATGGAAAATTTAAATAATAAAAATATCTTAATGAAGAACTGCAGCATGATCATATATAGCGGTAATGTCATATGAAAAGCATGAAAAAATAGTTATTTATAAGACCAGAATAGTCACTATAAAAACATTCAACATGTTAATATTTTAGATAAATTCAATAATCTTTTGTACAATAAAATATTGAATTTTTCAAAATTTTTTTTATCTAAACATTTCTTTAAATTCATAGATAAAATCTGGTCATAGGTTTCGCATTGAATGTAAAATTTATTACGAAATTCAAGGGAGAATCAGAAGCTGAAAGCCCTGAGCAAAATAAATTTTTTCATAGAGCAAAACAAAATATTTAGCCGTCAGTTCTGTACTTTATTGGCAAACACATAGACTTTTTTCGATATTAAATTTCACATTTCCGCGTGAATACACAATATCATCAAAACTTAATAATTGAAAGTTTCTCCAAAGTTATGAGTGCTTTTGCACTGCACTCGCATAACAAAACGATTTCTGCGAGATTAGATGAGAAGAGATCGCATACAAACAGTGAGACTTTTGTAGTGAAAATAGTTTGCGGAGAAAATATTTTTAAATAAGAAAAAATAATATTAGAAAATGAAAGAAAAAAATATTTATCTTTAAATAAAATAGTGGGAAAAACAGACATTTCGTAATTTCGTAAATATCTTCTAAAAGGAATGTTACAAATGAATCGAAATACTATTTATATTAAATTTTATAGAACTTATATAAACATAATTGTGATTCTATGGGGCATTGCATTGTCTTATTGCAAAATCATTAGAAGCCATATTGTGAAAGGGGAGGGCTCACCCAGGAATACAAGCAAAGCAAGTTTTATACTGTGATATTTTGTCTAATTTCTGTGAAAAACTTGAAAGGTTATCAAATTCTTACAGATTCATCATAATTATGTTATTTTATAGTAAATTCTTACAGATTTATGCGAAGATCTCTTAAATTTCTCAGTAATTAAATTCTGCAAGAATATTGACGATTGCAGAATACTCACTCTTGCATCTCCAGGCTAAGCTTGGCAAAATCCGCCATTCTATCCTCCTTTGCAGCCCCCATGTTCTTGCCGAAAAAATACCTACCCCCTGACATTTTGGGCATTTTACATCCTTGATTAAAAGCTCATGTTATTCGTGAAAATGTTTAAAACTTATTTTCTGTTAGAGAGAACTATTTTATTTCTTACTTCTGTCTAAAACCTATTGGTTATATTTTAAACTTATTGGTAAAGAATTATCCGTTTCTGTCTTCTGTAGATACAGTACTTGGGTATTATGTCGTGGAACTGCTAAAGCACTTTCAATTATAATTTAAGATCTAATTCCTTACTAATCCCCCCCCAAAAAAAATCCAACGAATAAACCAATAGTAGAGGAAATATTTGAGTTTCTCTTTTGTTTCATTTTCTTTTTTTATTTTATTCTCAATTCCTCTTTTATATTATAATAAAGAATAGTAAATGAGAAGTACTTTACAAATGTGTAGTAATTTTATATCAGAAAACATTTTGAATTAGTATTTTCTCTAATTTCAAAACAAAACCTTAAATGAAAAAACAGAAATTATTTTTGATGATTTATACCAATTAAGAATAAGCAATTGATTTTTAATTAATTTTTATAGGATAATCATACAGACTAGCACAAGTATAAAAATTCTTAATAAGCCAGGCAAATATAAACAAAGATAATAACTTCAAAATAATATTTTGGTAAAGTTTTAGAACCACTAATTCATAATAATCTATAGATTCTTGAATATCGAAAAGTTTTATGTCTTCAATGAAATTTTAACCTGGTAACATTACAACTCTAAAATAGTAATTTGTGGTGGGATAGATTTGACTGCTGATTACTCGCCATAGACATTGTTAAATCGGCACAACTCTCCACACCTATGTTTGCCAGAATTGTTTATCACTGTATTTGTTCAATACTGTAGAACTGAATGCTTATATTGAATGAAAACATTGTAGAAATAGAGAAAAATGTATAACATTTATGGCTATATATAACATATATGTATTTGTATATAAAAGAAAATGATGAGCTCTGGCTCCGAGGCATTCACAGTTCAGATAACTTTGTTCTGTGCCTCAGATTATTCTAATGTAAATGCGAGAAAGACATTATATGCCGACTTGTTTTGTGTGTCGTGTTTGGGCTAAAGAGTAATGCATTTGTATGCATAAGAAATCATATTAAAGGGAGAGGAGAGGAGAGGAGAGGAGAGGAGGTATGCCTTAGCTCTGCTCAATCAACACCATTGACATCAATCTTCCACTGAAATACCATTAAAGGCAACACAAATGACAGTTATCCTGAGGTGTCGGTCAAACTTTTATTGCCAATAGTTTTTGGCCAAACATATGAACAAAAATAATGTTTTTTTAGTAAAATTTTATTCCGAAAGTACTTTAAATCTGTTTTCAAAATTTTGACGAATGGATAAATTCTTTGTTATTTATAAAGCTTTAAAATGAAATTTTATTGCCAATATTTGAATATTTTAAATAATAATGAAGTTTATGATTGTATATACAGGAAGACTATGGCCAAGACATTGACCAAATATTTTAGGCAACACAGCTTAGCTGTGTTTGACCAATCAATAATTATTTCAATTGAATTTATTGAAATAATATTGGAAATAGTATTGTATAAAATATAAATATTTTCATCTTTTAATCTCTTATATGAAGAGTTAAATATAAAATTAATTATAATTTTTTTTAAATCTATAGAACTATAGATTTATCACTGATATTCAAATAATGAGCATTTAACCACAGGGTTAATATTTTATTTTATTAATGAATTTAAAATCTAAATTTTAAAAAATGTTAGAACTAAATGAGAAATTAATCGGAAGAAAATAATTGACAAAAAATCTAAATAAATTGATCAAAAAAAAAGGAAAACGATCAAAAAGAGAATTGGAGAGGAAAGGGGAGAACACTAGCATTGAGAATAGTAGTGAAGCTGTGCAGTGAACTCATTATTTCATTGAACGGCACTAATCAATAATGATATAATGCAATAAAGGTTTAGTGTAAGAACCGAATGAAAGTTTCATACAAATTGTGTTTCGACTCTCTCTTATCCGATACCCAGAATTGAAAGCAAAGAAGAAAAGAGCCAAAACTTGTATTACAGCTATTTGTATGGCTTGTAATTGTAAGTTAGAGCCAAACCAATTAATTATTACTGGTCTATGAGTTAAATACAAAAAAATCTTATCGATATATACACTCTATATATAAGACTTAAAGTATAAATATATGAATATATGCTGAGAACAAGAGATGAACAGAAAATTACTTCAGACTATCGATTAGAGCATAACATTTTACATTTCACTCCGCTTTTCTATGTCTAGAATAATAAATGTTATATAAATTGAAAAATTCTTGCATTTAGTGTAAATAAAGTATTAAAAATTTCAATACTTGTGAAAAGTGAAGTATAGAAAAAGTAAATACTGTATAATATAATAGGATTACACGATAATGTATTAAATAATGAATTCACTCCACACTAAGATTGGTTAAACAATTTTTTTCTGCTATTTCTTCTTCTAATGGAAGACAGTTTACGTTTGGTTCGATATCTCTGCAAAGAAAAGATTAAAACAAAATATTTTGATAATATTTTCTAACTTATATCATTTAATAACTGAACTGAACTAAACTAAACTATTGCTAAAGTTAACAAGAATGATATTTAAGGAATAATAAATTTCTCTAAACAATCGATTGATTCTGAAATTTAAATGAGACTTAATTACATGAATTGTTGAAAAATGAATAATAGTCGCGATCGATAAATGTACAAGATAATTGGATAGCTAAACTAGAATAATTGGAGCGTTATAGCAAAGTTGACCCTCTCTCAAAGTTAGGAGAAGATAATTTTAAAAAACAGATATATATATTTATTCCTACAATAGACTTCTGAATTTTTTTTTAAAAAAACATCATAACCTTGGCTATCCCTGAGAACGGAGTCAAATTGTTAATATAATTTAACCGTTTCCACGGAATATTTTTTTTAAAAAATGTGATAGGAATTTTCTAATATTCTATCTTTACTCAATGTATTTTCTAAATTATAATCTCTGTCTTTTAGAAATTAATTATTGTTTGATTAAATAAATTGATAAAAGAAGAAACACAAGAAAAACTTCATTATTATTTTTCGAGAAATAGATGAGTAAATAATTAAATTAAATAATATTTTTGATGAGATAACTTGTAATTTTCTTCTGTTTTGTTTTTTGGTTGGCTTTCCTTTATTTATATAAACTATATACTGTATATATCAGGCTCTCCAAACTGGGTGGTGATCGAGGTAAGTGTATTTTGAGAATTTTCGGATAATACTGAGAGGGCAGCATAGCAGCACAGGCAGCAAGGCAGAAATTTGGCTGCCAATTTTGTTGTGGTCGATATTTTTTCATGAAGTTTATTCCATTTTGCCAAAAAACATGTCCTTCATATTTCAACAAATTTTCAATTTTATCAACTTGGTAGTTTTCTTCTAATATCAAAGCAGCAAAATTGAATATTTTGTTTTTTGCTGCTTTGATATTAGAAGAAA